>JAQGCB010000959.1:0-17057 GCA_034698835.1 Protaphorura tricampata | reverse complement strand
TTTCTGTCGTCTCTTTTCTCATTTATGTACACTTACGTTTGCTGTGCATTAAATCCAACGTGAGTTCCGGTTGTCAGTAAATGTATCCTAGCTCAATTTTTGGTCTGAATTTTCAATTGGATTGCTAAGAAGTCGACATTTCCATATCAAATTCAAATCTAAAGTTTAAAGTTGGTTATCCCAACTATGTGCATTATCCCTAAATCTTAATTAGACAAATTCTGTTCAAAATATTTATCTCATTGTCATTATCCCTCCAACCCTCATGGATGACTGTATTGACCCAGTAAATGTTTATGAACCACCCTGTACACATGTGAATTTTTTTTAGTATTGAATCTCGAAGTAAGCCAACGCATTGCAATGCAATGGCAGGATCTTCCGTCGTCATGCATGATCTTTTTTTTCTTCCAAAATTCTTCGACCCTCTTGAGTGTTTTGTCTTGGAATTTTTTTTTCTTCCTCGCCTCTCTTGAGAAATCCTTCGGAGCTAGTCTCCCGGGTAAAAAAATGAAGAAGACGAAGGAGAGGATGGCGGGTTTTCGGAGAATGATGAGGAGTAACGAGGAGGAGAGCCGTGTGCTGTGTGCTGTGTGCCGTGTGCCTGTAAATGGTAAGCAAACACAGCAAAAGCAAATGCATCAAAGCTCAACTTCTAAAAACCCGGAAAAAAAGTCCAACCACCTCGGTATCGGTGAGATGGAATATAGATAGACAAAAAAAGTCGGTTCGACCGTTTTTTAGGACTAGGTTTTTTAGTCAAACTAAAGTGCAGCCATCTAGAAGCTATTTACCTTCTAAATGTGTGGAGTGTGAACTGTGACGAAATGTTCGTGTGAAAGAAGACGATATGAATATAACGTAGCTTAAGACAATGCGAACGAACGAACGTAGACCGGATGGGCTATGCGGTTTTCTATTCGTACGTACGTACGTATAATCTCACTAACTTTCTCCACACCAAAAAAAAAGTTTTTGTTCTTCCTCCCATGAAGTGCAAAAGAAAAACTTGAACCGTCAAAGTATTTATGTAGTAGTTGTTAGGGGTTAGCCGTAGTAGTAGGAGCACAAGTAAGTGTTAGCCTAAGCGTAACCCGTACTCACTCTTGTGTGTGCACAAAATAAAATAAAATAAATGGGAGGTAGAACCAGAAGAGGTAAGAAGGAAAGAAATCGACTTGATTCAAAAGGGAAGGTTCGCAAGTGTTACGAGAATAATATCAAATCACATGATTAAAATTTGTCGAAGAAATTCGTTCTAAAAAATTCGCACATGTGCAGTTTTGTATGTACACAGGTAGATTTTGCTCGTTATATCTGAATACTGGTATTTCTGAACAGACGACTGCATAAATCTCACGTTTTCATAACACGTAAGTAACTCATCTCCAAAATCGAGTCGTAAATCTAGAAAAAACATAAATCCAATTTTGACACCTTAGAACGCTCCCTCGTTGACACTTAAATCTAACCCTTTCAGCTGTGCTGAGATGGAAAGATTTTGTTCCTGTTAATCCTAGAGGCATGCATGCATGCATAGCTAAGCTATGCTATACGTACGTACGTAGTCTTGCCAGGCCAGAGGAACTGGTCCTCAAAAAAATATATACATATTGGATATACCCCCAACTCGTGAAGACAGACAGATTCACGTTCTGGCTCTCCCTGTTCTGTGTTCTCCTTGCCCTCAGATATTTTCCAATTCAAAAGATCTTTCTTAACTTTTAACTCAATTTAAGATTCTGAAGGGTGTGCGATTTTTTTATTAGCAAAAATTTCAATACGACAGCTAGAAATTTTATGCATACATTTGAATTGTGCTTATGCATTGCTTTGAAAGTGCCGGAAATATGAGTTAGTGCATTTAAACATGTGATTAATCTAAGGAAAAATACTCATTCATAATTTAGCTAGCTTTGCAATCAAATCTCAAATGTACGATTCACACTCACACTCACGGTCACTAGGTCAACAGGGTCGATCTCAGCTGCTTAAATGAACAAAGTGTTCAATTCATTCACCAGGTTTGTTAATTATTGAATCAAAAATGTTATTCATGCATTGGCAATTGGCAAATAAAAATTAACAAAAAATGTAAATCAAGAACTCAGAATTTATTATTTCTGTACTAAGTTTTTAACTTGTGCCTTGTGTTTTGAATCCACAGATTTTCAACTATTAATCAGGATTTGATTTAACCCTCATTATCGTCATACTCACATCGATAAATTTACAAATTTCTAAGGATTGACTGAATCTTCTACTGCCGAAATCTCAATGATTCTTTTATTATGAGTTTGGACGGATGGAGTCCTCGGGAGACGGAGACGAATCACTCGACCCGAGGATTGCGGTAACTAAAACATTTTCTTAATCTATTTAGACAGTTCACCCAAACTTCCAAAATATTGTATTTAAGGAATAAATGCTGTTTGTAAGATTCCAAAAGCCCCAAAAAGTAGGAAATATTTTTTTAGTTGGATGATGGTTGATGTGAGCTGTTCAGAGTTGAATTCCAATCATTTTACTCCGACACTCCGACTAAGTCCAAAATGTCCTACAACTTTTGGTCAATTTTTTTCTTAATACCACAATAATATTTGGAGACCGAAATTTAAAACATACAACATCAAATTTTGATCCTGAAAATTCTGAAAATGAACTCATCGATTTCGGAATTGTTTGAATTCCATATTTTTGTGAAAGTTAACCATATTATTAGTTGCCTAATCCTTGAATGAGTTTTGACTTTAACTTCAATTTGATTCTAATATATTGCGAGTTAAATTCAAAAATTTAATTCAGTTTTAGTCCCGAACAGGTTAACACTCTATTTTTCTAAAGTCGAAAAAGTCTAGTCCAACTAATAATGATTTATTTTATTAAAGAGTATTCGATTCACAGAATGCGGACGAAATCTAGAGATGTAAAATTAGTTTGGTATTTAGAAAGTCTAGAATGTTCATTTCGTCATAAATGTATGAAACTTGACACTGGAATTTAATTGCCTATTATTTCAACTAAACGTAATAAAAAAGGATATAAACCTCCTAGTCAGTCAATATCAAACAATGGCTCAGAAAAATTCCGATAAACAACACATCAAAAAACGGTAATTGGAGAATTCCCGAATGTTCCTGGAAAACATTTTTATTCAGAAGTACTGTACAGGGATGAGGATTAATTTGTGTTTACGGAAGGACAGGATTATATTTCTATTTCTTTAGGAATTTTCGACATCTCATGACATGTAGCAAATAGCGAGCAAATAGTGACATGAAATTCACAAAAGCTGTTCGTAACGACTCACAAGGTTTTCTATTGAATTTTTACATCATACGTAGAAAGAAATCAATGGAGTACAGTACACAATGAAATAGTGATTTCCGCCGCAGACTTCCCCGGGATTGTCTGTCGATTTCTTTTATCATATCAAGTTTCGCTTCAGAAATTATATTTGCTTTCCCTTCCCTGCCTTTACTTTATGTTTGTTTGTACACAAGTTGAGCGAGAGAATCGAAATTTGAGACTATTTACCAAACAAAAATATAGGGCTCTCTATGTATAGTACTCCACTGTTGTGTTTACTACTACGAGTCAACACAACAGCAATGATGTGTGAATGAGTCATACCTTGTTATTCGCAATGTATACAGACAGACCCGCCCGCTTAGAATTAATCTGCCTCGGGTAATTAATTTGAGGTGTAAACATTGACAACTTAGGATAAAACGTTCCAGCTTATATGTTATTTATTAACATGTTTTGTTTACACTCCTTGTTTTGCTTAGAAGAGTAAAACTCATACAAAATATACATAACTTAGTAGATATTAAATTTAGGAAAACAGAATATCCCAAAATTTAAACACAATTCTCAAAATCGATTTACAATTGCTTCCTGCTAAATTCAGAAATTCTCAGGAATACTTTTATGAGCTGAAGGTTCCCCGAATGTGCAATTTGTGCCTTTCGTTTGACGTTTAGAAAGCCATAAACCAAGTTTTCAAAACAGAACTTACAACTTTCGTAGCGACTACTACTGTACTGGTACTGTTTTAATAAAACATTTGGTTTTATTCGAACTAAAAGTTGGACCAATTTAAGATACATCAAATGCCACAAGTCTGAGAAATGACAATGTCGGGTCTGGAAACTTTATGACAGACAAATGATACACAGTCAACCAGAACAAAAATATTACTCGTATTTTATAACTGTTCCGGCAATTACTAGAATCCAGCAATTACAAAACCGTGCATGCAATGCTCATACAAAACACGCAATTCAACTTAACCCTAAAAATTTCGTTTTAAATATGAAATGAAGTTAGGGGGTGTCCGGATGTTATTGCATCTTGGATTTATGCAAATTTCTTCCTCTCTGGCCATCTCTATATTCTGTTTTTGAAATTTACATAAAATATTATGAACCACCCTGTACAAGCTCTACACGAGCAAAAATGCTTGAAATCAATACTAATCTAATCTCCGGATTTTCCGAGTAGTTCATAAATTGTCAATTCTGCGAATTTCCTATAACATACGTCCCTCTCCCTACACACACACGTGCATGCACAAAATAAATAAACATTTCATAAAAATGTTTTGAGGGTAGTCGTTCGTGATGTTGAATTGCAATGTAAGATGAAAAAGAAGACACTCTAGAGTAGACGACAAGCCATAGGATTGCATATCATTCACGAAAGAGAGTAAAAATGTGATGATAGGTTACCCATAACCCGTATTTCAGACTTTACGTCGTAAAAAAAAAAGTCATCGAACAAAACAGTCAACAGGAACTTTTTTTTCCGTGTCCTTAGCCTACAAATACAGCCCAAAAAAACTACAACTACAACTACAAACTATGTTACAAAGTGAATAAAAGTAGTAGTAGTAAAATTTGAAAAACTTGTAACTTGTTACAAACCGTGACTGGTGTTATTTGGGGGGATGTAATGTAATGCAATATCATCCATGTCACTCTCTCTCGTTGACTACTACAAGAAAAGAAATATATTTCTAGAGAATAAAAATTGAAGATGAATGTTGAAGTATTTTCTGGGCTGGGAAAAGTTGTTGAAGATGAAAACGACGACTAGTCTTGTACAACGTACATTTTGTTCCCACACAAGCACACAACTGGAGCTGACCCATAAACGCTGAGGCGTAATTTATCAAATAACGCAATCTCAAAATCGCGCACAAATGTCAGCCTCACTTGAAGAATGTTTAGATTCCTTTTTTATGAGTATCAGCTCACATTCCACCTCCTCCCCACTATCAAATGCATTAGAACCTAACATAGCATTTGTCAAGTGCTTCTAGTTTCTAGTAGTTTTAGCCTTCTAGCGTTCTAGCCTACTAGCCTCTTACCTGACTTTGACTTTGAGTCTTGTCCATGTATGTCATGTCATGAGTCCTGACTGAAATGCAATCCCATGGTCAAAGTATTTTTGAAAAATATTTGGTCGTGTATGCGTACGGATGAAAGACTTCTGCTGCCAGGCCAGAAGTAGACGTAAGCTTTCTCTGTTGGAATCAGAAGCAAAATAGTTTCGGCTGATGTGAGTTAAATATTAACAAAGGAAAAGATCAGTTTCGAAGCTGCGACCGGAAGTTTAGTTTACGAATTTTGAGTTAACATCCAAAAATCGGAGATCGGATCTATGAAGTATCTAGTTTTGAAATACTTAGTAGTTGGGAAAAGTCATTTCCGGTTGTATTCCCAATTGTATTTATTTCTCAGTATCGTCTGTTTTCTCATTTCTCTTGATAGAATTTTGTGATCGCAAAATAGACAAGAATTATTGAATTTCTGGACAAACTGTAAGCTGACTGAGCCAGTTTCGTTTCGTATTTCCCAATTTCAAAGGAAATTGTGCAACCGAGATGCATTTTTTTAAAATGTGGAGTGCACAGCTGGCTACTCGTCCTTTGGGTTTAGTCCAAAATCTTAAAATCCTAATTCTTTTTCCTCATGAACAAATCCTCTTTCGCAATTCTCATTCCCCATGGAGAAACAAAGGCTTGGCCTGAGTTGAATTGCACATCATGCTCAACTAAGTGCACAATTTTTTTCATAAAAAAACAATTTCAAGAATTCTAAGTTGTATTTCTCATTTCCGCCCAAAAACATTAGGTATGGTCTGGAGTTGGCAGTTGGTCCCCATGGGGGTTTTACAAAGGGATTTTATACATATATTTCGTACGTACACGTTCTTCATTTCCCATTAAGTTAACGTCCGAAACAAAACATTAACTTTTCATTTCATTTCATAAGTTAAGTTTTAACTTTTTCACACAAGTAATTCCTGGAGAGAAGATGATGAGAAGAAAATTTTCCTTGAGTTGACATTTCAGGTTAAAATGTCATCACCAAACCTCCCTTTTCCCTTGACAAGTTATAAAGAATCCCATAAAGACTCACTAATTCTCATTACTCGTTGTTCTTTAATGTGACATTTCATGTAGATTAAGTGCTGGAGGAATTCGCTCCTCACCATTCCACTAAACCCCCCGAATCCGGGTAGTAGGAAAATACACTAAGACGTTGACTCGTAAAAACGTTGGGAAAAGTTGGAGAGTACATTTTATGTATAGGGTGGTCCTTGGAAATATACCCCGTCGTCTATGGCACCCAGAACGGAGTGAAAGTTTATGGACCACCCTATACTCTCTCCTGAACTTTCCCATCTGGTAGGGTGTGTTAGATACTAAGGCATATGTATAATTTCCCATGCTTGGCTGCATTGCATTGCATTGCTAGCTAGAACTAAATTACATTATAATACCCGGGTGATGACACGCAAAAAAAAATACTTGAAAAAACTTCACAAATGTCACAAAAAAAATACTATTTAATTATTTTAGGTGGAGCTAGAGAGACTCAACTCAGCCACAGACGAGATTAACAAATTGGAAACAGAACTGGACGTAAGTTTTAATAATAAATGGCCGAGCTGTCTGACTAGGCTTAGGACTTAATCCTTCCATAAATACACTCTTTCTGTCTGTCTGACTCAGTTTTTTACAAGGAAACCACATTTTACGTACCGAGAACTCGTAAAACTCTTCAAAACGTTCAAGATTAGTCATTTTATGATCAAAGCTCATGAAAAAAAGTTTCGCCGAGAGATAAAATTATACTGCTTTCTGTCGAAAAGAAATTCAGAGCATTTGATGTAATCGTTTTTTTTTTCGTTTCGGTTTTAACATGAAAAATAGTTTCCTTGTCAGTACGTGGAGTTTACGATAAATTCGAAGAACGACCCAATGTTAACGATATCTTATCATGACCTCAGCTCACTTGGCTTGGCACTGGAGTCCTATCCCCTAATCCCATTTTGTCATAAGCTGACGAACTGAATTAGAGTTGGAGGAGGGAGAATCAAGCAGGCCAAAACAATAGAGTTCAATTTGATTTTCATTTTGAGAGAAAGCTAGGAGAAAGCAACTTTTCTAATTCCTTCTGTTCGTTCATGTTCTGTCCTTGTTATATGTAATTCCCTACAGAGAGCAAATACGAGCTTTCGTCAATTGTTGACTCGGACGAGTGCTGAGTTAGAGTCACTTGGGAAAAAGATTGGCTCAGCCATTGATAGAGCTAGACCATTTTATGAGGCTTTGGCTAAAGCACAAAATGCCCATCGTGCCTGTCTTACGGCTGCAGCTCAATTTCAACGTGCCAATGGTAAGCACTTTTCTTATTTTCTTCTTCGTTTAAACACCTTGTTAAAAGTCAGGGGTCAAAATGTTTCCTTCTTAAATGAACCCTTTTTTATTAGGCGCCCCTTACGTTGTTAGTACAGTAAAATGACAGATAGAGTTTAAAACGATAATATAAAACGATTTAGAAGTAGATGAGACAAGTTCTACGTATTTTTGAGAACTTTAAATCCCAAAGTGCATGTCTCTTACATTGCACTTAAATTGCACTGAACAGCAATCACAATCTTGCAATTCTGATTAGACTCGGATCCCGGCCAAAATAAATTGCAGAGTAAACAAACGGAGGTGAGATAGATGGATGGATGGAGTGACTTTAAAACTGCAAAGAAAGTGAAGTTTAGTTTCAAAACACTCACTCATGAGGAATTTAGTTTGAATTTCATTTCACGAGTGAGAAATACGTATGTACGTAGGAAGGAAGGAAGTTTTTGGGTTGTTCAATGATGAGGTGATGAGGGATTCCAAGAGGTAAACAGCATTCAACACAGTTATTTGCTTGCATTGCAGTGCTCACATGAGAAGTGGGGTCTGAATTTGACAAGGAACCACTATGGCCCGTAAAAAATATTAGAGTAGAATCTGGAGATAACATTTTTGGTCAGAACCGTATCATATGAGGACAAATTATTATGAACCACCTTGTACTCAACATCCATTTGAAGCGAAAACGATCTCTTGTAATCAAAACCTCCGATTTATGCTACTTTCACTTTCACAGATCTTCACACAGCCGCGAAAGCAACGGTGGCTCTGACGGAAGCCAAATTTAATGCAAAGTGTTTGGACAGTGCTTGGCAGGAAGTCTTGAATCATGCGACGATGAAGGTATTAGTTTCATTTCATTTTCTAAGAATTTACAGTACTACGACGCGAGCTTAAAGTCAAATTAGTTTTTGCCCACAAAGGAGTGAGTCTGGGGAGAAATGCGTAGCGTAAATGAATTAATTAACCAGACATCAAACCAAACCACACACTCTTGTTCCATGAAGTCGTGCCGTCGTACGCGTTCCCGGCGCAATTCTCAGGCTTCTTCCTTCCGTTTAATTTTCTTTGACTGAATTTTCAACAACAACATGAAATTCTCTTGGGTTTTCGTGCATGCATGTGCGACATGCATTTGATGCGGTCAGTTAGTAGAATCTTGCGATTTTTGAAGAGCTAAGGTAGCAGTAGCAGTAGCCTTGAAAATCTGTCTCAAGTATTATTTAAATTACAAATTTTGACGAACAAGTCGCCTGTAACATATGAGTAAAATAATACATGCTTTTACCCCCTTAGGTGATGGAGTCTGAAGAGATGAAGAAAGATTCTGAGTTTCAACACAGACTCAGGGCTGATGATTTTGCAAGGGCAGAGCTTCGAGTCCATGAACTAGAGAGACATTTGAGTCGTGAAGTTGAAAAATCTCAACCTTATTTTCAGTTAAAGGATAAACTCAATAGTGATCTCCAATCTGTCAAATGTGAAATTGAAAATTTACAAAAATCAATTGCTGGAGCAAAAAGAATCTACGCTGAGGCTCTCAAGAGACTTGAATCCATCAGTGAAGAAATCCATGAGAGAAGGAATGAGAGACAACAAGACAAAATTGAGAGGACCCCGGGGGTAGGGGCTGAACATTTTACGAGCTCTAGTTCAGGGGATGAATGTAGTTTTACAGACATCAATGAGTGTGAAAATAATTTGAAAAGATCAAGCCTGTGTTAGCAGACCGACAGTTAGGGTTGCTTTTATTCTACTATCAAACCTGTGTTAAGAGCCCACCATTCTTAGTAAATTTTAACGGTCAAACCTGTCTTAAACGACCACGTCAGGTAACGGAAGCAAAGTGCCTTCAAAAACTATAACTATAAGGTCCTAGTGATTTTCTAAATCATCTACGAGCCGGTTTAAAGGGAAACTAAACGTAAGTGGCCGTCCTGTACAGGTAAGGCCGGCCTCTCGTGCAGGTTTTTATGTTGAACATGTTAAACATATCTCAAAACTTCACGAGTTTGCTAAATCATGACAAAGACAATTTGTACACAAACATATTTGCTCCTTTTTATGACAATCAATAAACTATTATTGTAATGTGAATGTTAACTACTTAAGTCAGAGTATCGTAATTAAGGTAATTAAGATTTTATGTTGTTTTAAATTTTAAATCATTTTGGTAAGGTGAACCAACTATGTCTTCCTTTTTAAGTCTATTTTACAAGTATGCCAGTTGCCAGTGAACTTTTGTACAATATGAAATACATACATGGTTGTGTTACAAGTTTTATTTTAAGGTTTATGACGAAATGAACAATTAAAAGTCTTCATTGTTTTTAATAGTTCTGAATCTACATCTTACTTGTTTATAGGTCTTCAGCCCTTCTCCTTGTGTTCAAATGAGACCATCGAATACTTCACACCAATCAGGGTTAAAATCTGACCGCAAATGAAGAAAATCACAGAACGTTTTTATTAGTGTGCTCTTTTTTTATTCACAAACCAAAAGCATTGCGATGTTCGTACTTGTTTGCTGAGTGGACGAAGTTAGGAAAATTTTTGATCACGAGGACAGAATAGGTTAGTGGTAGAGTCAGAGGAGCCTCCATGTTAGATTGAGAGTGAATACTAGTACTCCCAGACAAGGAAACCATTTTTCTTGTAAAAACTAACCCTAGTGAATCATTGGGTGCCTTGAATGCTAGTAAGATCGATTTTTGGGGAAAAAATTCTACTTACGGTTCACAGGCTTATTTTATTCTGAAAATTCAATACAAGTACGAAGTATAGAGGAGAATTTATAAACCAATTTCACTTAAGTTAATTGCATTAAAAAGTTAACAGACTTGACTGAACAGAATAGCTGATCTGAATTTTACATAAGAAGTGGATTCCTTGTGAGGAAAAAGTCCCTATGCTCTGATTTTCTGTGTAGCACTCTCCCACGTACACTTCTCTGAGAAAAACCACACTAAATCATTAAGAATTGATTCGATCCTTGTTACATTTTTGATGAGGTCATCAAGAGACGGCTTGCAGTTGGACCGGGATTCCTCCTAGAGAATTCTCTCCTCACGAGTTTCCTTCCATTGCATAATATGGTTTTTCTAATGCAATGCAATGCAATGGGAACGGGATGATGACCGTGAAGACGAAAATCTTCGCCAAAAGTCGTTTTCCAAAATCACAAAAGCCCAGAGCTCAATTTCTTGGACTGGCTGGGGTAGAAAGTGTAAATCAGGGTGAAAGTCTGGCAGGATTTTCTCCGACTTTCACCACACTCACTCTTTACAGTCAGAGTCAGAGTGGAGTGAGAAATGACAAATGCCTTCCTTTGCACATCTTTCACTTACTTAACTGGTTATTACCCTCATTCAAGAACTATATTTGATGAAAGCAAAAGGGAAAAGAAAGTAGGAATGACTAAACCATTCAGAAATGATGCCATGCCATCCATGACCTTTAAAAATCGTCAGACATTAGCATTGTTAGTTTTCATGCTACTGTATGCATACGGGTTTTATAGATAAACTTCTGAATAACCAAAGTAATTTAGCTATGATCCAAGGTTCCACATTAATGCACGCCTGTATTGGATGCGTGTAGGTATTGTTAACTGAAAACTAGCTGAACAGAAAAAAATTGTCAGTATTTTACTTAGCCTTCAAGGCCGTGCTAATATTCCCATATGTACTACGAATTATAAACATTAATAACAGATTTGATTTGGATTGTTGCGTAAAATAGAATTCAAAAAATTCAAAAAAACCAACCCACTACATTTATCCGGCAAATTATTTTAATTTCATCAGTTATCTCAATCGATAGCAATTCAACTAAAGTGGTACTACTTCCCTCAATGCCAAATCCAATCCAATTCCAACGACACAATTCCAAATAGGACTGACTGACATTGAGTAAGTGTAATCGTACAAAATTACACACTAATACACTATTCAATTAAGGAAATAATTACAAACCTAAATGGGTATGTCATTTTAGTAGTTACGCCACTAGATCGTATGATCTCGATTCAAATGTAGAATAGTTAAGGTTTCCCTACAAAAAATATGTAACGTGTGTGAATGGAAACAGCTCAACTACGATTAACTTTTAATTTGAGCTGTCTGAGCTATACAATTGGCGGAAATTACACAACCCGGGCTCCGGGGAACTCTTTCGCTTTTGCAAACGACTGCTGATTGAATTTGGGTAGGTTTTTGGGGAATAGCGGAAATAGAATTAATTTACTTCGACTGAAACCTTTATGTAGTAAGTTCTCATGTAGTCCCAGGCAATTCTGTGTAATAATTACATCTTTGGATGAACCAAATTGGCATTCCTCTCACTCCGACTTCACTACTACAATTTCCAAGTACGGAAACGAATTTACCACATTATAGCAGCTCCAGTTTGAATTCGTAACACTTTACTTTCACAAATTTACGAGCTCTATTACGCCATACTTTTTTGTCAGGGACAATGCAAACGCAAGAGCTGAGGCGAGGTTAAGAATTAGTAGTATATTTTACAAAAACCGCAGCAATAAAGTGCATTAGTGCATTAGAGCATCTACGTTATGCTTCACTCAATCAAATTGTCACATTCGTTCAATTTATTTGGAAATTAAAGTGTTTCTCTGTGTACAGATACACTACTGCTACTAAATAACGTGGACCATTTTGTTTAGTCATTCAAAATTAGGTCAGCATTCGTACGTACGGTTTGACCTGGAATTGTTGATTTTCTAGACGTAACGAGTATCGACTTTTGTGTGTGCAATACGGACATTGCTGATACGAGACAAACCCGGCAATTAAATTGGTGGGCGATTTAAACCGACGAGGTCATTTGAATTAGGGGGCAGACAGTTGGAAATGCACTGTTAACTGATATTAGCAAAAATATTTCGTAGTATTCTGTTACCGAAATTTTGTAATCTATTTATCGAAGGAAGGCTATGTAAAGAAATATATTTTATTTTTGCTGCTATTTCTTCTGGAAATTAATGCGTTGATGTTTGTTGTATAGCTAAGGTAGGTATCCCAAAATGTGGGTTGCAGTGCTCCGCGTCGGATAGTGCAATTCGAAGCAGAGTTCGATATCGACGTATAAATCAGACGACATAGGACCCGGTCGCCGTCTCGGGTCAGAGGTTACGTCACAATGCCAAGCTTCACTGTATTTGTGGTGGTAAGGTTCATGCAACATGTTATCCTAAAATTCTGTGAATTATGCATGGAACCTTTCCTTTGTATATTCCTAGAAAGGTGAAAGTTTCACACTCGGGCGGCAAGACAACATTTTAGAATATAAAAAGATCCTACGGGCCTTTTTTTGGTTCGGTTCTTTTGAACCTTTCCATGAGAAACATGAACCACAAAGAGGAAAGCAAACCAAGCGAGCAGGTCGTTGATTTATGGTTTCGTTTCAGAGAGTCCCGTGAATATTAAACGCATAAGAGAGAAGAGGAATAGAGTAAGTAGACCTAGAAAAAACTTCTCTATCACCTTGAACCGTATCCCAAACACGTTAGAATAGAGACGGGTGGGGTCTAATAAATTAACCAACAGAGTGCTAAAAATAATATTACCTAGTTAATGAAGACAAATTAGACCATTCATTTAAAAGTTAATTTGGCTGAAGGGATTGTAAGGATTGTTATGCTTTGGGGGACCTTGGTGTCAAATGGGAGTCGTTGGACGTCAATTTATGATTGGGTCGGTCGATCAAATGTGTACACACACGTACAAAAATATTCCAATTAATGTACATAAAACTGCAGGTCTAAAATTATAGTCTAGTATTCTACGCACACTTCGCTATCAATTTCGCGTAGTTTCACGTTATTTCGCGCTCATCCTAGTGACACCTCTAACAATGCCCGATTTAAAATCAGAATTAGATATATCTTTAAAATTTCTTCAAGTTTAATTTTAAGAGATTCGTCATTTGAAGATCGATTTTTTCAACCCAACGAAATTTTGTTCGATTTTTTATACTTCAACTTCACGCGTGCATTTCATAACATTTGCAGAAATATTAACTCATAATTTTCAGGTTCGTTATCGATGTCATCGATGTTTTCTCAAGCCCTGTGGGAAAATTTGTGAGTAGGTACGTTTGGAATCTGCACAACTAATGTGTGTAAATTGGTATCTACTGTATGAATGCATTTTCGGACAGACTTAAAAAAAATATACCTCAATCATACGACGCAACTCTGTATTGTTTCATTTTTATTTTAACCAAGGAATTTTCTACTCCACTAATTTTGTTGATGCTGAGCAAGTACTGTGGGTTTGGTCTTCTGATTCAACAAACAATTCGTTTGTAAATAAAAAGCAAAGAAAGAGGAGAAGGGGGCTAAGCTGAAAGGCAACAAAAGTTATCCGCACACAAGGCACGGTAGAAAACGAAGATTTATTTGGTTGAGCAAGCAAGGAAGAAATCCGTGTTAGTATTCCAACCTTGTATTTTCTCCAAATAATCGGCCTACCGGGTATTTTCTCATTTCATTTTCTAACGCAATGGTCCAAAACCTGAGGAGCTGAGCTGACTAAAATGTACAATGCTACAATCTATGTTGTACGTATGCTAGTAGAGCTTCTTTGTAAATAACTCGGAGTTTGTAGTGGAAATCATTGCTGTAGATTGTACACAAAAAGTATGCTTGCGTCTCTCATAAAGTCGGACTGTTAGTGCATGGACCGCTTCCGAATAAACAAGCACACAAACAGATTTGAAACAACTCTAAAATAATATATGAGGAGAGAAAGTTTTCGGACGGACCAAACCAACCAGAAATTGCGTCTGTCCAGACAGACCCCCAGATTAAAGTATGTATGTATTGTCCAAACTCCAAAAGTCAAGTCATTCAAAGCTCAAACTCATACAAGAAAGATTTCTTTGTGGAAAAGAAGGATTTTCTTTTCCCCTTTTCTTTTCATTAGGTGAAAGGTTTCCCACATATCAATTTTGTAAAAAATTTAGGCCTTTGTAGTAGTCAGACAATAACACTAACACTTTTGGTGTGCACTATTGTATGCATTCAGATGGCTACCCTCAGTTTTGCTTTGGAAAATTCTTGCCAACAGAACAACCTTTGCCCCTTTCATTTCCAAGTCAAAGTCACACGGCCAAGCAGCACTTAAGTAATCAATGAGTTTTGTTCTCCCACACAGTTCAGGAAAGGTCAACAGAAGTTAGGAAACTTTTTCTAAGTTATCCATTTGGTCCTGTCTATTAAATTACTTGGTATTACGATGTATGACATTGACCTAAGATGACATGTGCCGTAAAAGTTCCAAATAAATTACAAATGCGTTGCACTTTTAGCTTGAACATTTCTATTTTTGGGAAACTTTTTCACTTATCGAATTTAGAAACTAAAATGGAGTCACAAGAGATTACAATTTTTTTAAGAATGTCCCTCTGCTACAGTAAGAGAGCCATTTTTATGTGTTCAACAAATTGAGACATTGTCAAACCTCTGTATCTGTAAGTAAGTCTGCAGTGTTAGATTTTGTATTGAATTTTAAATTGAATGCATGAAGACCAATCTCGAATAAAAATGTATAAGCTGGTCACCTCAAGGTGATTTTCTTTGTCTGGATGACACACGTAAACGCTCACCTAGTTAAAAGCATGTGCTGGATCTAAGAGACTGACACTTGCCATTCGACTAGGAAAATATCCAAATATTCTTTAAAAAATTTCAGTCAATGTGAATGTGGTTGTAATCTTTGGGATGAACGAAAATTTTACAAAAGATAAGTTCCACATTTTGTTACAGTTATGGGCTCACTGTTCACAAGAAAAATTCTGCAGGAAATTAAAACTCGGTACGAGTACACTCGTTACAGGGTAATCATGTGGAGAAAGTCCATCTGTCATTCCAATCCCAGTACCATAAACTTTTGTTTGATCTACATTGAAATTAAATATTGTATTTATGAAAAGGGCAAGAGAGACAAGAAAAATGCGCAAAAACTTTTGGAATTTTTTGAAAGTTTAATATTTTGGAAGACCTACATTTCTAGCTTCTGACAAGGAAACCATATTGCACACAGAAACTAAATCGACTTAAAATAAATTGAGTCGAGATATTGTATAAAGCTTCCATGTTTAACATGTGAAAGCGGTTCCTTGCCAGAATTGTTATTAGGAAACAGCAAAAGTTTTGGACTTTAGGATTCGGTGTGACATACAGGAGTGACAGTGGAGTGACGAGTTACAGTTGATGCTTTTGTTGAACAACAATTTGAGTCTGAACAAAATGCGTTGGTGGATGAAATTTCATTCTTAAACTGACTTTCACTGAAGTTCACCATCTTCTGACGACGAGACTATTCTTTCCGTGGGTAGTGAGATTTTAAATGTCAGATTACGTAAACCGAAATAAAACTGTAGGATGAGTAATGGTGTGCATCATCAACCCATGTATCACTTCTGAGGCAAGGCAATGTACGATTCCACGAATTCACTATATTCTCCCACGCCTTGTTCCTATAAATACATTACACGTGAGAATGGGAATACTCGGAAATTGAAAACAAGAAAGAGTTATACAAACAATCAGGGATGCAAAGAATCAATGCTTTTTAAGTGTCTGCCTGGACTTCAGACTGTAAATGACTAGGTACGTAAGTAAGAACAATTTCATTTAACTTGGTGAATCTCCTGGGAAAGGTAAGTTTATAAAAGTTTTCCAACCGAAATGGTGCAAAATCAAAAAAATAAGTTGAAATACAATACGAAATATTACATAAGCTTAGTTTAATTTAGTACTTGTACGTTTATATTCTGATTTATTATTTCAGGCAATACAGTTATTTAAAAAACATAATACAGGTAGGTGCTTGTGGACGGCTGTTATTACCCAAAAATAAGTCTTAATTAATAACAATTAATTTCAATGCCTGGGAGTTTTCTGAATGGGGCATAGGTAATCACAAGGTGTTTTAAGTCTCATTCTCTTCCTCCATTAACCGGTAGGTCAACACCCCACCTCAACAAATTTTGAACTCCCCTTTTTATACTTTCATCTTCATTGCTGTAAGCATCAATAACCTGGGGCCCAAACTCCCTTCTAACTCATGTATCAATGCCCCAGAGTGAAAAATCAACATTTTCAATTATTGACGCACGGGATATTGGCCTACCTTGTAAGGAGCGCTTGGAGTTGTCAAGGTGCCTTGGGACAGTGGAATATCTATATATCAACCTCCGCTATATCGTACACCTCTCTATTCAGGAACGCAAGAACTCCCTTTGCATACACTTCATTGTTATTCTACTTTTTGTATATTAAATTTTCTCTTTATTGGACACATTTTGGTACATTTTTCGA
>JAQGCB010000958.1:0-17058 GCA_034698835.1 Protaphorura tricampata | reverse complement strand
GTAAAAATTCGACGCCCAATCTCACGTACAAGACGAAGACCTTCACTGGCCCAAACGCCGGACGTTTCAACAGCAATAGGAACAAAGAGAAAACGTCCCTGGAGGAAATCATACTTCCCTTGCTTACGAGTTACTATGATTTTCGTCATCAGCATGTTCCAATTGATAACTCCACCGAGTTTCATAATTTTCTTACAGTTCGCGAGGTTCCATTGTATGGTCTAATTTGAATTAACGACTGCAGACATACAAACATTCCAACTCAATCTCTAAAACCTTTGATTCGGCCCCAGATAGGGAACGCTATCTGCACAAGCTAACACGGTCTGACTACCTGTTCTGGTCTATCAATAGAAAACCAAATACAAAATCCCTCCTACACATACATTTGTTATCCCACTCACACACCAGAGTAAAACTCTCTGAAGGCAAATGCTAATTTGCTCTTCCAAACTATATACAACAAAAGCAACGAAAGGAACCAACGAGACGACAATCTGTATAAACCGAAATAGGTGCGTCGGACTATAATGTTTATAGTTTATAGTGTAATTTTTTTAATAGACAGAACACACCATAAATCGGACTTAGACTAATGACGAAATAATTTAACGAATAGACTAGAAATTTGATTTATGACTTATATCAACCTATTTATTAAAGACAGTGATATTTGACGAATGAATCAAAGATAGGTGATTTGAATTAATCGAATGACACTATTGGAGTTAACCTAATTGACCAATAATTGACTGAAATAAAAAAATGAAGATTTTATGGGTGCTCCTCCCCCTGGAGTAACACTCGTTGGGAATTACTCCTATTTCTGAGGAAAGGATTAGTTCTAGTTCCATTGAAGAGTGGGCGAAACCGGATGTAGATCCAAAGAATGAAACCAATCAAGCCAATCGGCATGACGAGATATACCAGATATATGCCGTAACCTTGTTCAGGACTTGAAGAATTATTGTTAGAAGAGGCAGAGTCATAACTGTAATTGGAATTGAAGGAGTTCAAATCTCTCTCAGGCTTCTGCTTCCACTCTAAATCCAATGAACACCGATCACTACTTTCATCGTACCCTTCCCTCCTATCAATCGCAGTCATTTTGAATCCATCCAATAATGTGAAACCACAATTCCTGTCCCCGTCACAAAATAGGTCCGAAGAAATACATTTTGACATGTCTGAATTTGAACAAGCTCTCAAATTTTCCACTATCCCAACAGGTCCCGAACAGTCTAGAGGAATTAAATTCAATTAATCCAAAAACTATTTATCTTTAGACTATTTAGTTTAGGTTAGTTTAGTTAATCTGACCCTTGTAAGCTGTGAAAGTAATTGCTCCGATGGTTGACGTTGGGATTTCCCGACCGGTTGGTCCGATTAGAGGACCTTTTGCAATGCTTGTGTAGCCATATACGCCCGACCCAGAGTATGTATTCCGGGATTCAGATTTAATGAATACATTCACAACAATGGCACCAGTTGGGCCGGAATAGTCCAAGATAATCCCAGGAGTCTCTTTGTCATAAGAAAACTGCATCTGACCCTCGTGACACAAGAGTCGAGTCACTCCGTCAGGGTAAGTAAACTAAAGTGATAAAACATCAACCAATAAGGACGATAATATACAGGGTAAGCTGGGCTAACTTTTGCCACTTTGGATTAGAGGTCTAACTTTTTATATGCATGTCTCTTATATCTACCTTCATTTGGTAGGCCTCACATATTTGAGTCACACTTCCGAATTGGAGGTTGGAACTGTGGTCCGGGATATTGTATTGAGATACATAAATGAAAATCCATTGAAATCCATGGACATTCGAATACTAAACGTGTAGTTTTGGAGACCATACTCATCTGCTAAGTAATGGACGTAGCTTTTCCAATTCAAATCATCCAGTCGAACAGTTTGGTCTTGGACAGCTATGTAGGATGTCGAATACGAACCGCCATCCCCTAAAATTCAAATCCAGAGTTACCTACACTTTGATTCGGATTTTAATTGCACACAATTGTACTAATTAATCAAATGTGAGTAAATAACTATATAGGGAACTTAACCGTTCGCAATTGCAAATGTCGACAAGGTAATGAGTGTCCAAATGAGAAAATTCATTTCAATAAGTTTAGTCCTTTTCCTTTGGATGGCAAGATGAACTTTTGAAATGACACAAATGCAAGCCTCCAGTTCTCACTGCGTACGTACAGTTTTGCATGGCCAACGCCTGTTTTCCTGTGTGTTAACATGAATCACACCAGTTAATATGAAATAAACCGCTTTATCACAATCCCTCCCTACTGCGTTCTTCCTTTGCAAATAAGATAAGGAAATTTTGAACGTATCTACGTTTACAGTTCGACACATCTGTCAAACCTTGTACATGTACACTCAAGTCAACGAGTGAAAGTTCAGCCTATTCCAACCATGCATAATTATCAGTAAGGTGAAACAGATAATATCGAACCGGACTACAATGTTATGTGTAAAATGATTCTGTGAAACCCAAACCAATATACTATGGCGGTTATGAAAAATATTATTGTTAGTTTATCATATTTCCTGTAAAATGACTGGTGCAGTAAAAATTCGCTAGTGCGACTCTACAGTTTTAACGAAATACTCGGTCCTTAGAATACATGTGTTTTAAATACGTATTTATATTACACAAAAAATGTATTTTATATGTTGACTCTCCCGCTAAGAAAGTTTTTTCTTTTCTGGCCGTTTTTTGCCCCCGTAAAAATACTGGATTTTGAAAGAATTATTTGAATTTTGCACTAATCCATGTATTATATTTTCCATACACTGAGCATACAGGGCATTCCTGAAAAAGATCCGGATTGTTTGTAGGAATTTGGGCCTGGTTACTAAAATTGATGTTACAATCAAGCTATGATGAATTATTATTTTGAACACTCATTTTGCGAATTACCTTAATTGCAATTGAATTATGTTACAAATATTACAAATTACCAATGTAACTGTAATTTTGTTACAAAAATTACGAATTAATAATACCGTAAATGACCGATTAGACGCCCGGGCTTCTAATTAAAATCTTGACTTTCAGACCCGGCTTCTATTCGAACCCCGGCTAGTATTCGGACCCGGCTTTTATTAACAGAGTTTTATTTTCAGGGGACAAGTAGTTCCATATTTTCGAATTCTATTTGATTTTCTCTGGCTTCACGCAAAAGATTAAACGCAGGAAAGCAAGGTTTACCTTCCTCCAGGCAATGAAAGATGTAGGTTGATTTTAACGTAAATTAATTCCTCCCAATTCTTACAATACGATTTCTTATTTTATCGCCACTCCCGAATTTGTTTTGGATCAAAGTTGTACTTCGAGCGGCAACCGTCAGTTTGAAAAACGATCGACTGCGATTTTGATTAGTACTCATTTTATATGGAACTGAAACTCGTTCGGTTTTCAACTCTCAGTCAAATTCGGACTCCAAATATTACTCTCTCCCACTGGCACACAAATTAAAATCCGGCGCGTACATGTTCTGATTCGACCCGGCTTCTATTTGAGCCCCGGCTTCTATTGAAGACCCGGCTTCTAATCGGTCATTTACGGTAATATTACTAATGTATCCGCAATTTCGTTGCAAAATTACACCATTTCGTTATAAGGGTGAAGATTACAAGTTACCAATTTAATTTAAAACACATACAGGGTGGTCCAGAGGATATATACAGATATGTACTACGTAACGTAAACGTAAAGTGCATTTTTAATATTATTTTATCCCTTTACGTAAAATGTGTGATGTGAACACGGGAGACTTGATGACGATAATAAGTTATGACGAAACTTTTTTATTAACATGAAAACTAAAGATAAAGTCATATGAATTGACCAGGTTCCCACATTTTCAAAATTTTGAAAAAATATCAAAATTGAGAAGATTGAGCTCTATGCTACTCCCGATATCCTTCCATTTTGAATGAGGGCACTTGGATGCATGTGTAGGAATATAGACAACGCAACAGGATACCATTGTCACATTCAGCTACTCATCTTTTATTGATTTATGGCCAGATGTATCAAGCTCAGGAACTCTTTGCCACGCCATATCATATCCCTCCAAAATGTTCGAAATTTTGAAGCTGAACCATCAGTATTATGATATTTTAATGCTAACCAGAAGTGTGTACTCCACCGCCTCTAACTCTCGGCTATAATTTGACCCCACGACTGGGGTGGGGTTAAATTTTAACAATCGGTTAAGCTTAACTGAGCTTGATACATCTGGCTCATTAGACTCATAAGAATGACACTTGTTCAGAATCTCTCTCTGATGGGAGCAGATTCTGTATGTTGTTTTCTTTTAAACAGATTCAAAAAGGTTTCTTCTCTGTTTATGTTTAGTTATGCAATTAATAACTTATGTAGGAGATTGCTGAGTAGAAATGCTATTCAATAAATACGTCACAAAAACAAGTGATGAATTTGAAGGGTATTTATTTATACCACGAGTTATAACTTTAACACAGCTCTGCTTACGGTTTGTCCGCTTTTACAGAATGTCAATGCAAGAGTGAATGTAAGACAAAAATGGGAATGAAAAGAAGGAAAATAAAGGAGTGTTTGCTGCCACGTCAACATTCGTGGCTCGGAGACACTTTGGAAACACATTTGGAAAGAGCGGAGCGGAGCGATTGAATTTTTTTATTTTGGAAAGAGCGGAGCGGAGCTGAGCGGTAGCAAGTCGTGCCGAACTCTGATCACCCAATAAAACCCAACCCAACTTTTCCAACCACTCATTCGAACTTTTTAAACTTATACTGTTCGGGCAACTCGGCTACGCTGATTTCCACACAATGCGTTTACATAAATTTATTTACATAAATTTAAAGGAGATAATTTAATTTTACTATAAGAACATTTAATTTAAGAACGAGAAATCAAAAAAGCAATAAATGTCGACAGGAATCATTCGTAAAATGTTTTCGAATTAATTTTCAATCATAGCTTGACTGTAACATACAATTTTGTAACTACGCCAAAATTAAAACAAACAATACGGATCATTTTCAGGAATGCCCTTTACATTCACTTTGTCCAACCCCGCATAGTAGACATTCACAGTAGGTGCAATCGAAATGGCTTCACCAAGTTTTTAAAAACTCATATTTGAATTAGGGACTTCACTTGGGGCGGATGAATTGTGTACATACGCTAACAGATATGGAAACTAACTAGTGTAACATCATAGCATTTATTCCAGAAGTATAGACTAACGGTGACAGTGCTCGAACTTGGTAAGTGTAGCGACAGCCATACGTAGTTAAGGAAAAAAATTAGCCCTAAAAAATTGGACTGTAATACTAATTTTAAATAATTGATTTATGATTCCAACAAAAATAAATGTGCTAAATAAAAAACACAATTGGAAGTCTTACACATTACTGGGAACATACATAGTAAGGTCGTTTCCTTGGATTCTGTGTTGACCGGCATTTCAACCCATGACCTCCAAGAAATTAGAAAAGAACACTTTGACGCCTTGGAGAAAATGACGAATGGATTGGAAAGACAAGAACTGATTTTGAAATTGAGGAATCAACATTCTCAACTTCCATCCATTGTCAAATTAACAAGTAATTAATTCACATTTTTAATTATAATTTGAATAAATCTTGTAATACATTGTTATTTATTTATTTATTCATCACCAGAATTGAGAGAGTTAACGTTGCGGCTGACCACACAAGATGGGGGTGGGACATGCAAATATTTGTCAGATTTGAGTGGATACCTGGGTTTGTATTTAATAAAAAGTCTCAAGAAACTAACTGTTAAAAAGTCTGAGGTTAGAGTCAAACATTTACTATAGTATTATTTTAGTCTGACTAAAATAATTGATTCATTCTGTCTATTTCTTTTGATTCTGTTCACAGTTTACTCCTACTTGCTGTGAAATATTGAAGAGTGACTTGGGACTTTTGTCTTGGGAATTTACGGATCTGAACGGTTATTTCGGTAGCGGATATTATTCCGTGCGAGTATAATTGAATACACAATAACAAACTGCTTTTGTTTACAAATTATACCAAAAATAAATTATTATTTGTATTTAAATATGTTAAATTTAATAAATACCAATTAGAATAAACAGATGATAATTTATTTGGATTTGAAGGCAATTCCCGAGACATGAGGGGAAATTAATTCAAAGACCCAAAGACCAGAAGTGTCAGTGTAGAATTTGTCTTCATGTTCTAACGTCAGATATTGAGAATATATTGTGCTCAACCGTTCACGTGACTGATTTCTACACCCATCGAATAATAATGGCTGAATTCTTGTCACGTTCAAGATTTTCCTGTACAATGTATTTGGCAAAGTGTCCATGTTTTTCGTAAAGGACGTGCTCCATGTAAATGTATTTGCCACCCTATACAGATTAAACAAATAAGTAAATAAATATTGTTGAATTTCAGATAAAAAATATTACATGTTTTCTTACCGGAGCGAGTACACGTTGAATTTCACAAAATACTTGGTCAATATTTTTGACACTACAGGTCACGAGAGTCGTGACTACTACGTCGATACTTCCGGACCGAATTTGTTTCATATTTTCTCCGTCGGCGATGACAAATTCTTCCGGGGTAATTCCTGGATACTGTGAAAAATAAAAATAGAAATTAGACTCATTAATTTTAATATCTTTAATTATATAGTAAAATTAACCTTTTCTAGATTTTCTAGGAAATACTGCTCAAATGACCCGTTCGGATCCACATCAATCAAGTGACATTTTTTCGGATAATACTCCAAGTTTGCACCTGTCAAAAATTCGGATGAATTAATTAATGTAAAGTAAATTACATTTAATGTTAAATTAATTAATTTAATGTCACACCAGAACCAATTCCAATTTCCAAAATCCTTAATTCATTATTTTTCCTCAATTCTTCATCCGCAGACGTCAAATCTTTTAACTTGTTAAATAATTCCCTTTTTCTTTGGCCAACTTTTGCATTGTACAAAGTTCATTCATAAGTTGAGCAAAAAATCTGTGAAGATATTTCAATAAAAAGTCCAGAGTAAATATCGACATTAAATTTAATCAACATTAAAATATTTTTTAATTACAACTCACTCGTGTCTGTAGCGTCGAGCTTCCTCAATCCCATAGAATAAGAGGATGTAAATCTGTTTCAAAATAGCAGGGAGATAAACTTGTAGTAAATTTTGTAGAATTTCAATAAATCTTCCCATTTTGACTGTATGCTGAGTTGAGTTGGGTAAACCACTAGTATGTATGATTTTTAATTTGAGTATATGAATTTAGAAATAAATATCAAATGTTGACTTGGCAGTTTTATTATTGAAATGTTTATCTTATGGTTTCACGCACAAATACTCCCATGCATCTTTCATGTGCACACGACACTGGTACACTTTATCTCTATTCTGTTGTATGCATATAGTCATATATGCTAAATAACTAAAAATATGCATATGATATTGAGGGTTTGGCTGGATAAGGTTTTTTTGTACCAGAATATTAAATGACAAGGGAAAGTTGTGACCTGAGCTGACACGAGTGACCTTTCACTTCAATTCTTGATTTTTTGAATTCTAACCCATATGTATTATATAACCCATGCAATACAGATGTGGGCATTTAAATATTTAGATGCTCTTGTTTTTCGTTTTTCTAGCAATTGCACTCCATAGGGTTTCCTTATCAAAATACGGGTTAACTGTTTATCTCTTTCATGCATGGGATTTTGAGCTCAACATTTCATGTGTCAATAAAAGTTAGACTGACACATCCACATTTTGTTGTCAATCCGTACACGTAGTAAACACTTGAACCGTTTATATTAAAAAAAAGGAGATAATTAATAATTAATTGCGCAGCAAATAATACTTTCCCCACCGTATAAAAATTAATTCTGAGCGGTTTTTCACATTAAATTAATTTAAATCTTCATGTAGAAATGATGTTCACGTCACATTTGGAGACATTCAATAGGCAATGTGGCTGAATTGATTAAAAGTGGACAAGACACTTTTGGAAAACTGTCATTGGAAGAGTTTATTGAGAATTACATTGAAAAAGATGAAGTTTGTTGCCAGTTTTCAGTTTGTACCAGGAATTGTTTGCTGCTTTCGGCACACCGAACAATTCCACCGAGTTCTATGCGAAATTAAATCAATTATAATTATCATCCGAGGAATCGGAATTGCATGAACCGATTGTCCAATTTCGAAAGACGGAATTAAATTGGGATGAATTTTCGGAAAGTCTTCTCATTAGGGTACTTCTCACTTCTCATTAGGGTACGCACGGAATGTTGTAGAAGTTTTGTCTATGCGAGGGACTCCCAGCGAGTGTCGCCAAAATTCTTTGGACAGGATGCTACACTTAGATACTGTGTCGAATTCCATAGTGTGCTGAACACTTTTAATACGTAATGAGATTGTGAGAACGTCTCGTTGTGAGTTGGTCTGGTCTGGGGATAAACTGAAAACTGGATCAGATGTATCCACTTGATGAGTTGATTATGAACTGGAGATTTCTGAGCGACAATATTTGGCGAAATGAACCAATTTTCCACAATTGAAACATTTGACTTGCTTTTGGGGACAATCCTTGGGTTTGGAATGGTCTGATGATCAACAATTATGACAAGACTTGGTTCTGAATTTTCTTACTTGCCCCTCTGTTGATGAACCACACTGTTGACTCTTTCCGCATGACGGAGTGAAATGATTATCTGAATCATGGGATTCTTCCATTTCTCCGCTTCGAACCAATGATGTGCTGGCCAAAGCCATTTCAATTGCTACCGCTGCAGTGATGACTTCATCTAGTCTAACCTTGTCGTCTTCGGTGAAGAGTACTTTCTGCGTGTAGGCACTTGTAATACCGAAGATGAACTGATCTCTCAGTTGTACATTCAATTCAGTAAACCTACAGGTGACAGCAAGTTTCCTCAGTTCAGCTAAATAGGTTGACACATTTTCTCCGGGTTGTTGTTTACGGTTGGCGAATTTGTATCTTAAAACTATTGCCTTTGGTGCAGGTTTGAAGTGTTTCTTCAAAATGTCGACCAACGCAGAAAACTTCTCATCTTTAGGTTTCTTGGGTGCTACGATATTCACCAACAATGAATAGGTAGGCAGGCCAAGAGAGGAAATAAATATTGCGAGGCATCTATCTTCTTCCTTCGTGGAGTCATTGCTGTTGGCAAGGAGAAAGGATTTGAAAAGGGAAATCCAGTCTTCAAAATCGTCAGTCGTGGACTCTAACGGTTTTATAACTCCAATTAAAGATGACATTCCGACTGTATAGTGTAATGTGTATGTAACTTGTGTGCAAGCGGACTGGTTCGTTGCAAATAATCCTTTGAAAACTCTAAAAAATGCTTCAAAATTCCTTAAAAATCTTTTAAAAATATCCTCGTCGCCAATTTATTGTGAATTAAGGTGTGTTTGTTAATAACAATTGAGTCTACAGGAGAAACCAGATTTTAGTTACTTTAATTACAAAACAATAAGATAACAAATGTTACGTTTCAACTCTTACTACTTAGACATAACGTAGACTTGACTCATACCGAACTCTCGAGTGTAACTCGATTTATCTCTTAAATACTAGTTTCAATGAGACAACTAGTGACCAAATAAGGAGATAAAGGGACAAGGAAAGACATGAGGAATGGACAGGAAATCTATTTGTGATATTCGATTCATACTTTTATTCCGGATAAGGAAGTAGGAAACTTTACAATAAATTAGACTTGAATGATGAAATACATACAGGGTGTATCATACATTACAATAACTATCTTAGGTAAGACCTAAATTCTAAAGATTAGACCTTCCAGGTCTTTGGTTGACCTGTGTGGGGTCGACCCCTGCCGGGTTCGTCGTTGGTACGCCCAGGTTGGGTGTCGTCCACGCAGAGTTATCAGCGGTGAAGTAGTTCTCATTATCCATTTCACTAGTAGTCGAGTCCTCATGATAACTGAAATGCTAATGGACTGATTAGCATTGAAGTTCGATCAACGCATCGATTAGACTATGCTATAATTTGATTAGACTACATATGTACACCTTAGTCATACTTAAATACATTAAGTAATTACATTTACTTTTACGTCAATAGAATTGAGTTGTGTTTTGGTTGTGAACGTGTTCTAACGTAACAATAAGAAGTAAAAATACACCAATATATTATTTGTTACCACTAATAAGTTTTTGAGATTTATTGCATTTTCTTTAAATGCGTTTCACTACACAGAATTGCAATACACGAAGAAGAACTAACTTCGTGACTCATCCAGTGCCTTCAATGAATGCTCAGTCAACGATTGACTCTTCCCTTGTAGAACAAAAGTATTTGAACCACACCGTCGATGATTCGGTTCATCAACACCAACGTAGTTTCTTGACAGAGCGCCCCAAATATCCCTGCATGGTAATATAGTGGCGGGCAGGAGCGGGCAAAACGTTCGTTGAATTTTTTGTTCTTGTGACTACCGTCTCCGGTTGTGATTGATGTGAGGAATACAAGAGATGCGGTTGAGCTCTTTGCGAAGAGTTCAGTAGCCAGTCGAATGCAAATGGCGACAACGATAATGGCCAATAAGACAATTATTGAGAAAACTAATCCCAATAATCGGTGAAACATAACAAGAAATGCTATGAGTGCCGGGTAGAAAGAGAGTAGTGCTATAGCGAGTGGCAATAACTGATCAATTAGAAGGTCCGCCCTCGCGTGCATGATTTGATGACCCCGATAAAGGTACAGTAACTTCAGCTCACGTTGCACACTTTGGCCTCGTTTCCTGGATTGAAATTAAAAGTCTGACTCATTTCATTCAAGACACTACGAATCTATACCTTTATTAGACACATTTTAGAGTTCGATATATAGAGTCCACTGTAGCGGGACAGGTACAATCACAAATATACTTACCCTGTATGCACTTCCATCCAAGAATTCTTGGACTTGGGATAGAAGACCAGGAACATGACAGACACTCCTAAGAAACAATCACCACATATCCAGTAGACTCCACACAGTATCACCAACAACTCAGCATGACGGACAGTAACCAAAATGGACATCCAGTTTAGAGTAATTGTAAGAAGAATTGGCTTGAGTGAATATACGAAGAGTGGGGCCACGACTGGGAAAAGAATGTAGACAGAGGAGTGGACAAAAAGTACGGATATGTAGTATCTCTCCATTCCATCTCTTTTCACAAATCCAGAATTACCAAAATATTTTGTAAGATTTGCATGAAAAATTAAAGCATTGTTTATAAGTTGGCTCAAACTCTTGAAGTCATTCTTTAGTACATTGAGTACTCCGGCCAGTGACAGGTGCAAGACTGCTACACAACCCGCACCGAATTGTTCCCATAAAGGTGCATTTTTCTGCAAGGTAAGCAGGGTAAGACACCACAGTCCGGAAAGGACACGAGACCATATGTTGAATTTGATGCTGAATTGAAAGATTTTGAAACGCCAATCTGCTGGTTTCAAAAGTTGAAATACAGTCCCTTGCACTTGTTTCAAAAGTCTCCCGGGATTCCACCAATACACATAAGTAAATACGGAGTACACGGCACGAAGTAGGCGGAGGGATTTTCTGGAGATCATAGTTACAACTTGCGTATTGAAAACTCAATCCAATAGAATAGATAATGAAATTACGTGGCACTTCAACTCTGGATAAGAGAATACCATGGAGACGTGCCACCTCTAGACCTGATGGTCTGAGGAGCTTCGGCGTTCTGCTTTTATTCTTTATATTACTAATATTACTTGGCGTGGTTAAATTTAGGGATGGACATCATATGGATTTACCTTAAAGGGGTTTAACGTTTTGAATAATTAAAATAACGTCAAGCTTGATTTTCGTTTTAGAATGAGAGAATTATAGCGATTCGTATTTCGGCACACAGTATGTAGGGGTTTCTAGAAGATTCTGTGCATGGCTTCGATGAGCTTTCAGGATTCGTCCCATTTTTTATTCAACACTACGCTTCGCTACTCTAGAAAATTGAACATTTGTTTTTCATTCATACAGTCTGTAACTCCCATTCCACCCAATTCGAGTTGCAGAAATTAATTCCTCGAAATATTTAACAATTGTTCCATTTTCTAGAGTAGCGAAGCGGAGTGAAAACTCCGGAGGAGAAACTCCCATTCCACCCAATTCGAGTTGCTACATCCAAGTTTCCTATTCATCAGATTCAGTCTTTTTATTTTCCTCTTGAAAACAGTTTAATAATTACTAAGCTCGAGCACACTCCCATTGAACTCATTTCCATCGATTGTTTCTAAGCTGTTGTGTCATCTTACCAGGAATGTTAGAAGGAGATGGGTATGTTGTGAGCTCTGGTTAGTACCTTGCCTTGTACATAGGGGCATTAATTTCTCTAGAGTAATTTATTGTGGTATTACTGGTGGTGGTACATTAGCAATGCTTCCAAGTACAAGAGATGTCATCGAGTTCAATTTAGATGGTGACTCAGGCTATTCCGATACAAAAGAAATTCCACCAAACAAGTAGAAACACTTGATTTCAGTAAAGACTTTCGTTGGTGGTAATTATATTCTATCAGTCGTTGGAAATACTACGACGAGTATTGAAAATTCCACGAGAATTGAGTACATTACAAATATGTATACAATAATTGAACCAAATTCAGTGCATATCTTTTGGTTAATTCCACAATATATGGTAATGAGTATTGCTGAGGTCATGGTCGAAGTCTCACTCACTGTGGATAAGCATATTCTCAAGTAAATAACAAAATCAAATACAAATGATTCAATTAATTACTTTTTGGTGTTAACTAATTAATTTTTCTTGGAATTAGTCCAGGCTCCAAAAAATATGAAGTCAGTCTTACAAGTAGTGAATCTCATTCCACCCGCTCTAGGTGGCGTTCTAGTCGTTTTTATCGCGGAGGCAAAGTTCTTTCATAAACAGGTAATGCAATTTAGACATTTGTGTACGGATTTGATTGATTGGTCGAGTAATTAATTGATTGGCTTTTTGTAGTCTTTAGAATTTTTCTTATTTGCGGGAATAAACTTCGGAGCAGTTTTACTCCTCATATTTTTATCCATGCGATACAAACCTATAAAAATTGACGAACCGAGAGAAGAATCCTATGGAATATCATCTGGAGAAGACAATCGAGGTTTTCAGGATTAACAGGAAACAGAAAATAATTGCAATAATTTATTTTTACGTATAAATTATACACAAAATATTACAATGTCTAGGAATATTCACAATTGATATTTTGAAATTTAAGAATTCGTCTTCATTAAGAAAGACTTCAAAACAACGTCATTTTTTGCGGCAATAATAATTTTGTGACGGATAATATTAAACGAACGAATCGCTGTTTACCTCATTAGTGCAAGTGAAACACGTTGAACATTAATCTACTTTCTCGTCACATTGGAATCCTCAGTGTTGGACGAAACTTACACAATGAAATCGTGATGACCCGGATGCGGAAGTTTGACATTGATAAGCAATCTAACAAAATTTGAGAGCTAAAGAAGTTCAGTTGGTTCAATCGTTTTTCATATATAACGTGTTCTATGTAAATGTATTTGCCACCCTGTACAAATTAAACAAATAAATATGAAATATGAAGTGTTTCCGTGCTACCTTGTTGTTCGGCGCTAACATAGATTCATATAAAATGATGTTGTATTGTAAATTGCCTTGTCTTCACTTTGCCATCTGCAATTTATTCATGTAATTAGGCCTGCCCATGCCTTCCCAGCAAGTGAGCTCAGCTCAATACGTACGATTACTTTAGTCCAGTCTTCTATAATTACTCAAGGAGTTCATACTATTGTGGAGGTCTACTCAATATTATAATTCCAACAAAAATAAATGTGTTAATTAAAAAACCTTTCTAATATTAGCACGTGGATAAGGAAATGAATTTCTTAAGCTTTGTGGAGATACAATTACGGACTTAGAATTTGATGAAGATAATGCATTCGTTGTTGAAGATTTTTCTAAATTACTCAAATCAACACCAAAACTGGAAAACTTGGAAATTCTCATGGACCTTTATTCCCTTTCTAGAAAAGTTGTTAAATTATTTCCTGGTCCAAAACCGAATTTCATACATTTGCAAAGTATTCGTTTCTTTGACAATCCTGAAGACCGAAATAAATGTTGTCCAACATTTCTGGATGAGCTCATCACAGCGGCTCCAAATATTTCTTCTTTAGATTTATCTACGTTTCCTCCCATGCAAGACGAAGACACGGATGATGTTCGCGAAGAAATAAGCACTAATATGCAAGTGTTGAATCTCATTCACAAATTAGGAAGAGAATCATGCATCCAGGAATTGACAATCACATATGCGGACAAAGAGTCTGAGTCTGAGCAATTTGAATTACTTCGTCAAATGCGTGTAAAACGGAATGGATTGAAGTTGAAAAGACTTGATAATCACGCAGAGAATGAGTTCCCTGATGCTGACAGTGGGAGTCATGTCTTTGAATTAGTTAGTAGTCTCTTTTCAAAGACACCCTTCAACATTAACAGACACGCAGTGCTGTACAAGCTTTATTCAATTCCCGGCGAAGATTCCAAACTTAACATTGTTGTCCGTTGCATTGGGAAGGGATTTCAATATGAGAAATGTTAAATTGAACAAAATGTTCCCAATCCTGGAAGAACTCATTCTCTCTCGGCCTAAATCGAATCACCGGGGATTCCAAGTACAAGATGAATTCTTCCCAGAGTCTGAACCATGTCCAACTATTAAATCTTTACAAATAAATGGTCCACGCCTTTACTTCAACATCAATGGATTCAATCAAATGTTGAGAGTTTGTCCAAACTTGACAAGATTACAAATTGACCTTATTGTAGATGGAATGGAGATTCTCATGAAAATCTGGTCACAAATGACACAATTGGAATATTTACACATTACTGGGAATGTACAAAGTACCATGAATTCCCTAGATTCTGTTTTGACCGGCATTTCAACCCATGACCTCCAAGAAATTAGAAATTAACACTTTGACGCCTTGGAGAAAATGACGAATGGATTGGAAAGACAAGAAATGGTTTTGAAATTGAGGAATCAATATTCTCAACTCCCATCCATTGGGAATTTAACAAGTAATTAATTCACATTTTTAATTATAATTTGAATCATCTTGTAATACATTGTTATTATTTATTTATTCATTCATACCAGGATTGAGAGAGTTAACATTGCGGCTGACCGCACAAGATGCGGATGATGGGACGTACAAGTATTTGTCAGATTTGAGTGGATATTTGAGTTTGTATTTAATAAAAAGTCTCCAGAAACTAACTGTTAAAAAGTCTGAGGTTAGAGTCAAACATTTACTAGTTTTTTTAGTCTGACTAAAATAAATGATTCATTCTGTCTCTATTTCTTTCGATTCTGTTCATAGTTTTCAACTACTTGCTGTGAAATATTGAAGAGTGACTTGAGACTTTTGTCTTGGGAATTTACGGATCTGGACGGTTATTTCGGTAGCGATATTATTCCGTGCGAGTATAATTGAATCCAAAATAAAATATGCGTTTATTTACAAATTATACCCATAACAGTTTATAATTTTTATTTCAATATGTTAAATTTATTAAATATTAATTATAATAAACATGATAATTTATTTGGATTTGAAAGCAATCCCACACACATGAGGTGAAATTAATTCAAAGACCCAAAGACCAGAAGTGTCCGTGTAAAATTTGTCTTCATGTTCTAACGTCAGATATTGAGAGGATTTTGTGCTCATCCGTTCACGTGACTGATATCTACACCCATCGAATAATAATGGCTGAATTCTTGTTAGGTTCAAGATTTTCTGAAGAATGTTTTTTGCATAGTGTCCATGGTTTTCGTAAAGGACGTGTTCCATGTAAATGTATTTGCCACCCTGTACAGATTAAACAAATAAGTAAATAAATATTGTTGAATTTCAGATATAAAAATATTACAAGTTTTTCGTACTGGAGCGAGTACACGTTGAATTTCTAAAATACTTGGTCAATATTTTTGACACAACAGGTCACGAGAGTCGTTACAACTACGTCAATACTTCCGGACAGAATCTGTTTCACATTTTCTCCATCGGTGATGACAAATTCCTCTAGAGTAATTCCTGGATACTGTGAAATAAAAATAGAAATTAGACTCATTAATTTTAATTATTTTTAATTAATATACAGTCAAATTAACCTTTTCTAAATTGTCTCGGAAATACTGTTCAAATGACCCATTCGGATCCATAGCAATCAAGTGACATTTTCTCGGATAATACTCCAAGTTAGCACCTGTCAAAAATTAGTGTGATTAATTAATTAAATTAAAGTAAATTAAATTTAATTTTAAATTAATTAATTTAATCACACACCAGAACCAACACCAATTTCCAGAATTCGTAATTCATCATTTTTCCTTAATTCTTCATCAGCAGAGGTCAAATCTTTTAACTTGTTGAATAATTCCCTTTTCCTTTGCCCAACCTTTGCATTGTACAAAGTTGGAAATCCATTCATAAGTTGTGCAAAAAATCTGTGAATGCATTTCAATACAAAGTCCAGAATAAATATCAACATATAATTAATTTTAAAACATTTTTAATAATTACAACTCACTCGTGTCTGTAGCGTCGAGCTTCCTCAATCCCATAGAATAAAAGGATGTAAATCTGTTTCAAAATTGCAGGGAGATAAACTTGTAATACATTTTGTAGAATTTCAATAAATCTTCCCATTTCGACTGTATGCTGAGTTGAGTTGGGTAAACCACTAGTATCTATGATTTTTAATTTGAGTATGAATTTAGAAATAGATGTCAAATGTTGACTTGGCAGTTTTATTTTTGAAATTTTTATTTTATGGTTAGGGTTTGGCTGGATAAGGTTTTTTTGTACCAGATTTCCTTGGAGAGTTCCTTGGCTTCGGCCGGGAAACTTCAAATTTTCTGCTCCTCTGTGTCAAAAAATTTCTAAATTTTAAAATTAATTTGGAAAA
>JAQGCB010000957.1:0-17062 GCA_034698835.1 Protaphorura tricampata | reverse complement strand
GACTTGTTTTTTTAGAACATAATGCCAAAATCCGACGTCCTTTAATTGTAAGTGGAAATAAATTATCGTCGTCTTAAAAAACAACAACGTGGAATTATTCAGAGTATTATTAAATGCATTTGATTCCAACAATATTTTTATTATTTGCCTCAAGAAACTCAAGATTGGGTCTTGTCAAGAAATAATATTCTTTCACGTTTTTTTGGTGTGATATCATCACCCAATTTCGGGGGTTGCTTTTGAGCTTTGAGCGGAGTTGAATTGCGAAATATCTTTAGAATTTCATTCAAGACATTATGAAATGAACTTCACACTTCACTCTAAAAGTTCTTTAGATTTCCACACCCAAGCTTCCAATTCCAAGCAACCGCAATAACCCTGAATACAGGGATGATGCGAAATACAAAACGATTTACAGACTTGGTCCAATTCATTTACAAATTACAATTACAATTACGTAATTGTAATTGTCATTAATTACACCAAAAATTTTGCACATAATTTGAGATTCTAATTTTAATTACTTCAGAAGTACGTGCTTAACTTGTAATGGTAATTCTGTAATTTTAATTAATTTTTTCTCAATACTAGCTCAGCAAAGTTATCAAAGAAAAGTTCGAGGTATTTTTCTTGTTGAAAAACACACAAGATTTGTAATTGAAATTGTGTGAATTCTTAAAAATAATTTCAATTACGTAGACTATTTGTGTAAGTCAATTACTTCCACCTATTCCAAAACGAAAATCATAGTAATAAATATATGTTTCGAGAATCAGTAATCGTAGTCGGCTGCATACATTTCTGATATCATTCCGACTGTTCGGACTGTAGTGGTAGTATAGTGGGATCAGTGGGATGGGATCGCTTTTTCTGGGTCACCCTTTGCAGTGAAACAATATGATGAAATGAGTCATATTTATTTCATGGAACTCCCTCTGCTCCAATCGTATTGAAAACGTGTATAGAAAACACGTACGACGTACTACTAATTTAATTAATTGGTAATCATGAATACGGCGATGACGCAAGGACCTAGGAGGATCATAATTCATGAAATATTTTGGGCTACAGTGTGGTCCATAATAAAAATACCCCTAGGCGCCATGCTGACCACACCACACACACACGTACACGCTCTGTGTATTTTTACAAGGCAACGCACGGGGGCCATCGGCCATGCTATGCCAAATGCCATGGCATGGAAATTTACATACGAAAAGTTCAGGTTCAGCTGGGCCAACTCGCCTACTCATTCAACTGTGCTCCTTTCTCTTCATTCTCACGACCCAAACCGCCAACACGTCAACTCTTTCTTTTTCATTCTCTTTTCATTTTTTCAGTGGTTTTTAATTGAATTAAACAGATTTACTACCCTGAAAATAATTTCTAAATACACACGACATACATACGGCGTACCGTGAAACAAGTGAAATTTTGATAGAGATACTACTGGGATTTTGAACTAGAAAGTTTTCAACCGGCAGGCGAAGCGAAGGCTGAAAAGTCGAGGGTACGTCGTACGAATATGTTTTAAAAATTTTGTCCTAGATTTCAACAAACCATTTCTATTGAATTGGAGGAAGTTACTGTTGAAATTTTTAAGTTTTCTGTCATAAATATTATACCGGATTACGGATTACCGACTGCAGACCTTAAACTTTTGTTCTGTGTCGGACGGAGATCCACAGAAAACACGAATTTCCAAGATTGTTCCGATTCCATTTCTGATAATACGATCAGCATAGTTTAATTATACCTGGATATGTCTTATTTCTCAGGTACTGGAACTGGATTGCGAACTCTTGAAGTAATTTCCGTCCAAACTCCCAAGTGCCTTATCTTCCGGACAGAAAGCAATACCTTAGTTTCTATCTATTAGCTATTTAATTCGGAATTAAAAGGAATCTGCAAAGATGGACAACGGTGATGATGCTACAGATCGTAATGTAGAGATGTGGAAGATGAAAAAACTTATCAAGAGTTTGGAAATGGCCAGAGGGTAAGTGTAGATTTAAGTTAGAATTAATAGCTGATGTCTGTTAAACTTGTGTTTTTTTAAACTGTAAATTTGGTTTCTTATAGGAATGGAACAAGCATGATAACGCTGATTATCCCCGCAGGGGATCAGATTTCCAAATCAAGTAAAATGTTAGCAGTTGAATACGGAACAGCGGCCAATATTAAGTCTCGTGTCAATCGGCTTTCAGTTCTTGGTGCTATTACGTCTGTCCAGCAAAGGCTTAAACTTTATTCGAGAGGTAAGTAATACTGTTGACCCTTCCGATTTCAGCGAATTGTGCAAAATATTTCGCAATCGTAGTTCAGCTTATCACTTTTTGTCTAATTCTAACTCTACTACTAACTCTGTTTTTTCTAGCACCTGCAAATGGTCTGGTTATCTTCTGTGGCACAATTGTGACTGATGAAGGAAAAGAGAAAAAAGTTAACATTGATTTTGAACCGTTCAGGCCTATTAATAACTTCAGATACACTTGTGATAACAAGGTAAGCTGAATTGAGTATTAGAAGAATGCGTCAACATTTCTACTATTTAAAAAATGTGCAATCCTTGTCTTATATTGTTCTTCATTCTATTTTTATTAAGTTTCATACTGAAGAATTGAATGCCCTCCTGGCAGATGACAGCAAATTCGGTTTCATTATAATGGATGGTAATGGTTCGCTATTTGGTACACTCCAGGGAAATACAAGGGATGTGCTACACAAATTCAACGTCGATTTACCGAAAAAGCACGGTAATGCATTTGTTATAGTCGAGGTCGAGACAGAGTGCATGTAACAGAAATTATTTATTTTAATAATGATAGGTCGAGGTGGACAATCCGCTCTACGTTTTGCACGTCTCCGCATGGAGAAACGGCATAACTATATTCGTAAAGTTGCCGAAACTGCGACAACTCTGTTCATATCAAATGATAAGGTGAATATCGCCGGATTAATTCTAGCTGGGTCAGCTGATTTCAAGACAGAGCTTGGTCAATCTGACATGTTTGACGGCGTAAGACATTACATCACAAATAATGATTTAACCAACCAACCAACCAATGCAAATAAACTTTGAACTTATCAGTTTATTCATTATTTTGACAGAGGCTCCAAGCAAAAATTATCAAAGTAGTTGATGTGTCTTACGGTGGTGAGAATGGATTCAATCAAGCTATTGAATTGGCTGCAGAATCTTTGGACAATGTTAAGTTTATACAGGAGAAAAAATTAATTGGTAAATACAAGAGATTCTGATTTAATTAGCGCTGTGCTGTATCTATACTCCTCCACAATTTCTCTACCATACCACTGTGATTTTAATAGGAAATTACTTCGACGAGATCAGTCAAGACACCGGAAAATATTGTTTTGGTGTCGAAGATACCCTAAGAGCATTGGAGCTCGGTGCAGTTGAAACGCTAATTTGCTGGGAGAATTTGGACATTCAACGATACGTTCTTAAAAATCACACAAATGGGGAAGATAAGATTTTCCATTTGACACCTGCACAAGAGAAGGATCAAACTATTTTTATGGATAAAGAGGTCAGTCACGGAATTATCAACACGCAGAGAATTGTTTTGGGTCTACCAATAATGCAAAAAACTCATGGAAATTAATAAATTGTCTCTTGTGCCTGATTACAGACCATGACAGAGCTGGAATTAGTTGAAGCCCAATCACTCTTGGAATGGATTGCAAATAATTATAAAAGTTATGGTGCAGTTTTGGAGATAGTTACGGACAAATCACAAGAAGGGTCCCAGTTTGTGCGAGGATTTGGTGGAGTTGGAGGTGAGTTTGGATTCTCAGGATAAACTTCAGTTCTACCAGTTCTAGTACTAGTAATTTTAACCGTTACTGGAAAGGAGTAGGAGCGTTTTGTGTTTATTCTATGATAACCAATTAAATCTATCGACAACTCCTAGGTCTACTTCGGTATAAAGTTGATTTTCCAAGTCTCCAGTTGGATGATTTCAATGAGGGGGAATATGACTTGGACGACTATTGACTGAACGAGACATTCCTCCAACCAGCAAATTCTTCCAGAATGGGGAGTTCCAGATTCACGTCAGTCGAATTCACGCATACCACTTTAAAAGTCGAAACGATGATTAACAAAAATTCGGGTAAGTCGTATAAATTGTAAAAGAGAGATTTAATTGTAACCGGCGAATTTTTATGTTTACACTTCTATTTTATTATTTGAAACAGGGGATCTTGGACATTTGAAAGGCGTCAAAACTGTTTCAAAAAGTAAAACATCGCGTTCTGCTGCATTGGAGGTACAATTTGCGAGATTTAAAAAATGGTATAGTGCTTCGAATGCGAAGTTTTATATTTGGTTTTCTAATTTCAGAAAGGAGATAAAATGCCAATATTAGAAAATAATAGATCTCCGGAGAAATTCACAGACATGGAGAACGCTCACACCGAAAAGTAAGACTTTATCGCTCATGGCTCAATTTACTTTTACACTCTAAATCAACCTAAATAATTTTCTTTTTAGTTTTGACCTAGAAATATGAGAAATTCGGATAGCTGCCTTGTTACGGAGGAAAGACAAGGTAGATTCAATTGCACCAACTACTAAACATCTTTGTCTTTAGATTGATTGCGTGAATTTGGAAACTCTAAAATTCCTAAAATTTGCTCAACGGAAATCAGTTTAGAAAATTATAATGGCTAATTTGTATAATTTGATTGATATTTCACAAACAAGTGAAACAAGTATAGTTTAGTTTAAGTTTAAAAGTTAGAGTTCATATTGAACATAATGGTTTAGTCAGGTGGCGGATTCTTCTCATTAATTTCACCTATTAAGTTCTCCTATTTTATTTTTATTTCAATTAAAGTACAAGTACTAATAAAATCACCAAATTGAATCGTTCAGGATGAGGAATTATATGCCGAAATTATTACACGTATTGTAAAACTTTTTTTGAAGGCAATGCCGATAAATAATTCCCGACATCCTTAACTTTTCATCACAATAATAAAAAGACATTTGGCCTTCTACTTCTAGTGTATTGTATAGAAATATTTGAAATATTCAATGTACGTTTATTTTACGATTCAGAAACATAGTAAAAGAAATCCGCTCATAATAAATACTCATTGGAATTAATAAATTTATTATTAAATATCTTGAGTGTCCGTTGCCAATCAGTCAACGCGCAATAAAGCAGTTTTATAGTTACTGGAGAAAATGATATGACGCGAATGCGAATATATTTGCAATTTATTGAGATTTATCTACTTAAACTATCATTTCGGTTTCGGCGATTCGAGCTGAATTGTGACCGGTCCATCGTTTTGAATATCGACTTGCATGTATTCTCCAAAAGATCCCACTGTTCACAAGTATAAAATTAATACCATTATTACACATTTTTAGGATTTTTTTATAATAGGTATTTAAAGTTCCACAAATCACAAACCTTTAACGAGTTCGGGTTTGTAAGAACTTTTCAGTTTGTCGATGAATTTCTCAAAGAATTCTTTAGATTGACTCGCAGCCATGGCTTGGTGAAAGTCAGGACTATTTCCTTTCAGAACATGGTAAAGTGTGAATTGACTTACACAAAGAATCTGGAATAAAATAGAAATAGGCAAACATTTACATAAATGTAAAGTGGTATTCCTGTACACATTTACCGTAAATGACCGCTTAAGCGCCAGTTACGATTAAACGCCGTGGGCTCAAATAAACGCCGGATCTTTCTCCACTACGTTAACGGAGAAAGTGGTGAAAGTCCCCGATCATAGAATATTCCCTGAATTCTGAATTAATGTACGTCCGGGCGCTTGATCGGTCAAATACGATAATTAGGTTTAAATCTCAATTCAAACCTCGTAATTATTATGTGACGCACTGTACATCCATCGTTTTCCCTCAGCATTTTCCCACAGTCGTACATTCAATAGTTTTCGTACTCTTTTAAAAAAATTTCAAATATGATTAAAAATGCATGAGTGTAGTAATTTCTTTGCAACTTAATTTATGCACGTGTAAACAATAAGATTTACATGTATTCGATGTCAGAGTCCGTGTCATCTCTGGATATGCCGACCAGCACGCACATTCCTTTTCCAATCGAGCTTACCAATTCTCCGTTAACTGTTTCAAATAAAGACAGCTTATTGAAAATTTCGCAAAACTAAAATCACAAAAAATTTGCAACAACAAAAACTCCAGTTCATACCAGAAACGCTGGCCTGTTTAACCCGTTGTATGATTGCTCTCATGGTTTGCTATAATTTAGAAATAGACGAAATCGAGAGATTTTCTTCTTTTCGAACTAAGGATATATTTTTTTACTTTCCTCAAAAGAGAAAGTAACCTGGTCCAAGGAAAGGTTAAGGAAAAAGTCAATGCATTGAATGTATTCCACTCGTAAATATCCGGAATCCGTTGAAATTGGACTCTCGAATCTTGTTTCTTTCGATTAATTTGCAAATGTTAAATTAGACCGACCGGTTAGGAGATCTGAGAATCTGAGATCTGTGAATAGAATAGAATATGAAAATATGTTCCTTTCCCGCCGAATGTGACGGTACTAAAATATATTTTTAATGCGGCAGATGAAAGCTACATGTGTCAATCTCCGACCTAACATCCTGTTGAATATCTTTGAGATCATTTGACCTCAGAGGTGACCGATTGTACGACGTGGGTCAATTACAGTTTCATATTATTTGCTCCCACATTTCGATGTTAAACTTTTCAACTTGTAATCACTACTCTCAAAATTTTCCATGTAATTGTAATCGTTACTTTCAAAGAATAGTGTGTAATTTGTAATCAATTACATTTTCAAAGTAATTTATCCAAGTCTGACCTTAGTACACATTAAATCGGACAATCTTATATACACAGCACAGGCCAGCATTTGTGAGTCGGTGGTGGTCGCTCTGGCCAGGTTCTGTATATTGCGCATAGTGGGAGTCGCCAGCCAAAGTCTGAGCTGTCGCTCAGGACCGAATTTGCGGTCAACAATGGTCGTTGTGTAGGAAGGAGTCGTGGGAGGTCAGGTCATGCGGTCGTACCAGCCAGGTTTTGATTTTTCAATGATTGTCCTGAAGGTAACATATAAAATCGGTAGCTCGTGAAATCCATGAGACCCCGCGGAATTCAATGTTCAAAAGTGTGGACCATTTCACTCCTTACGCATCTGCGACTTTCTCCACATACGGACTCACTCAATTTTTCTACTACGAACATTACAATTACACTGTGATTTAGATTTTGTGACGTGACGGCGACACGAGACTCTCAACTTTAGTTTTATTCCCACTATTTCAATCACAATCACATCCTAATTAAAATTCAATTAGTCAAAAACAAATCTATAGACCAATCCAACCCAGCCCATTAGACATAAATCAACTAAAATTTCAAGTGAATAATTACACACAAAAAAACAACACACCCGTTCACTTTACTTTATTTCAAAAGTAGTAGTTGGTAAATTGGAAGTTTTTGAAAGAAAGGTTAATCAAGGGGAACCGGCACAAATCTTTCACTCAGGTATGTATGCTTGGAAGAGGTCAAAAGGTGCGTTCGTATTATTAGTTTAAGGTCACCCTATGTTGTACAAGCACTAAAACAATAGGTATTAATTCACAATATGGTTACCATTATTTTACGCATTATTTTGGTATTTATTATGGTTTGCCTGCTGAGTCATACCTTGTTGACCTTGTGGCATATTATGCAGTGCATGCCATGCCAAGTAGAAAGAAGTGACCTAGTCAGTACTGCAGTATTAGTATTGGCTGTTGATAATTTGTTCCCTGTCAATTAGGACAGGACACAGCTGTTAGCATATTTTTGGATGAATTATAATTTATAATCTTGAATACTATATTTATTTTGCCCTCTTTCCTCAATATTGCCTAATGCATTGACTATAATTTATTTTTTGTTGGTTGCTTATGATTGATAGATACCACCGGAGTGAGAGATATATACTCTTCTTCGTATTTGTGCCCTGGTTACCTTCCATACTGTAAATCCAAGGCTCAACCGATATTGTCCAGTAACAAGGTCGAACTAAAAAATACGTCCATCAAGATGATGTCGAACGCTGATGATGCTACTGATCGGAATGTCGAGATGTGGAAGATGAAAAAACTCATCAAGAGTTTGGAGATGGCTAGAGGGTAAGCAAATTTTGACTCAAATCATGGTGTTCTATTTTAAATGTATTTGGGCAGCTACAGGGAATTAAGCTATTTGGTATGGATTAATTTTTACAGGAATGGAACAAGCATGATTTCACTCATTATCCCTCCAAAGGATCAGATTTCTCGAGTAAGTAAAATGTTAGCTGATGAATACGGAACAGCTTCCAATATTAAGTCTCGTGTCAATCGTCTGTCAGTCCTCGGTGCTATTACGTCTGTCCAACAGAGGTTAAAACTTTACTCAAAAGGTGAGGAGTTGTTGATTTCGTTGAAAACAAAACTGACTACACATATCACCAACATGTGTAGTTGAAGGTAATTTAATTTTATACTCGTTCTATTCTTCTCAGTTTCTGCAAATGGTCTTGTCATTTACTGTGGAACAATTGTCACGGAGGAGGGAAAGGAGAAGAAAGTTAATATTGATTTCGAGCCATTCAAGCCTATTAATACGTCAAGGTACACTTGTGACAACAAGGTAAATTAAATTACGCTGACTTTAAGGATTAACAGCGTACAACGCTCACAGTGTCTAATTTTAACAATCTTTAACTGTGTATTTAGTTTCACACCGAAGAATTGAGTGCACTCCTCGCTGATGACAACAAATTCGGTTTCATCATTATGGATGGTAACGGTTCACTCTTCGGTACACTTCAAGGGAACACACGTGATGTGCTACATAAATTCAACGTCGACTTACCTAAGAAGCACGGTAATATTTATATTTTATGTGGAAATCTGGAAATATAAGATTACCTCTCATGGCAGAGATCTTATGTTATAAACTCATAACATTCAATTCGGAAATTGACAGGCCGAGGTGGACAATCTGCCCTTCGTTTTGCCCGACTCCGAATGGAGAAACGTCATAACTACGTTCGGAAAGTCGCTGAAGTTGCAACGACACTATTTATATCAAACGAAAAAGTTAATATCGAAGGATTAATTCTGGCTGGTTCTGCTGATTTTAAAACAGAGCTAGGTCAATCCGACATGTTTGACCAAGTAAGTTTGACCAAGTGACCTAATCATAAAAATATTTTTTTGGAGAGTTCCTCGAATTAAACACTGAATATTATATTATCAACAGAGGCTCCAGGCGAAAATTATCAAAGTGGTCGATGTGTCTTACGGCGGCGAAAATGGATTCAATCAGGCTATTGAATTGGCTGCTGAATCTTTAGACAACGTCAAGTTCATTCAGGAAAAGAAGCTGATTGGTAAGCACTGCTTTGCTATTTGTATTCCGTATATATTTTACTTCTCCTAATCAAATTATGCGTTACCTTACAGGAAACTACTTCGATGAGATCAGTCAAGACACCGGGAAATATTGTTTCGGTGTAGACGATACCCTAAAAGCCCTTGAGCTTGGTGCAGTTGAAACACTAATCTGTTGGGAGAATTTAGATATACAACGATATGTCCTTAAAAATCATACGAGTGGTGAAGACAAGATTCTACATTTGACTCCAGCACAAGAAAAAGATAAAACTATTTTTATGGATAAAGAGGTTTGCCTGTTACTCAAACCATTATAGAAATATTTTATGATACCAGGTCGAAGGTTTTATAATTTTTGCTATCATTTTTAATTGCAGACCATGACCGAGCTCGAATTAGTTGAATCCCAACCACTTCTAGAATGGATTGCAAATAATTATAAAAGTTTTGGTGCCACTTTAGAAATTGTTACGGACAAATCACAAGAAGGGTCCCAGTTTGTGAGAGGCTTTGGAGGGGTTGGAGGTGAGATATTCTCCATCAGTCATTTTTTCTACAATTGGTGAGCAAATGTCTAATCTCAATTTATTTTTTCTAGGTCTTCTTCGGTACAAGGTTGATTTCCCAAGTCTTCAATTGGATGAGTTTAATGAAGGAGAATTCGACTTGGATGACTATTAAATAAATAGAACCAAATTGTACTTCACATTCTTCTAATCAACACATTCTTCCAAAAGTGGAGTGTTCCGGATTCATCAAAAATTGAATCAGCAGCCGACACCACTTTAAAAGTTGAAAAACGATAATTAGCAGCGTCCAGAATTACGATTTTGATGTCTTCAAGACAACACCCACCCCACATTCATTACCTACACGATCAGTTTCTTACTTTAATAATTTGAAACAACAATGTTTTGAAATCGGCCATACTTTCGGATTGAAGTATAAGTGGTTTTTGTGAGACTCTAAATCATATTATTAAAGTCATTAGATTAGTTTCACACAATCTTTGGTTTTTGAAAGAAAGTAACTTTTGTTTGTCAAAAGTCCATAGTTAATAATTTGAAAGAAACATTCAAAAAGTTTTGTCTGTAATATTATTTGCTATGCATGCAAGTAAGTTATTCTCTATTCGTATTATAAATACTCGGGTATTTAAGTTAAATTGCATTTCCTTCTACCCATAAGGGTGAATTAAGTGTGTTAATTAAAAAGATATTTTTCCAGATCGGAGAACTTTGTTTAAGAGTTTGCATGTGTCATGTTCTGCTGTCAAAAGGAGTTAGAATGATGCTGGTATCATTGTTTGAGTGGAGAATGTAATGTAATATTTAGTCACAGTAATCGCCTTTCGACGGTTTTATATTCAGCTTGATCGAGACAGAATATTAAAAATAATGCATGAAATTTTTTTATAAAAAAATAGTTAATCTACAATTTGACGCCAGACGCCAACATGAAATGAAGGAGACATTGTTGTACAGTACAAGAAATGCTTCCTTCGCTCAAAATATTAATACGTTTGGATAATAAGCTTTTAATTTAATCATGAAAAGAAAACGAACACTGTCACTAATCTTAGGTCTGTTGAACTTACCATTAGTATACTATGACTGTAGCATATCAGATAAATCATGGAAAAAAAATTAAGTTGTACCTTAATTTGATCTGTAATAATCGTTCTTTTAACTCAATCTAATCAAGGAGAAATTATGCTAATTTGATTTCGAATCCAATTGTACCGGTTTATTGCATGGCTCAAGTAAATAGTTTTGACCAAATTCGTTGAAATCTAAGATTAAAAATGTCAATTCACATTTTGTTGTAAATACACAAAACAAAATACTGCAAAAGTTCAGAATCAGATGATAATAAAACCAAAGTTTTACCTTTGATAGAACGTTTTTTTTTAATTATTTGTTGAGATGAAATATTTGTCAAAAAGCATGTGGTGATAATAACCGCAGTGGATTAATGTGGTAATATCAATCCCCACTACAATTAGTAGCACCCCCAGCAGTGTAAAAAGAATGATACGCTAAATACAAAATTCATCAAATAAAATGCAATCTTCTTAGCATTGACAACACCCGGAAAATCGTTTCCCTAGAGATCTTCGTGTAACCAATAGTAGGGAAACAAACGGCAAACGCCAAATAATTAGTGGAAAAGGAATTTGTCAGTCTAAAATCTAGACCTCATCCTGACCTGTCTGTGACTATATAGTGGTCAAAAACTTTCCATTCTCCTCAAAATGAACATTTCAGGAGTCAATTTTGAGTTTGACACTTCGAAATTTTTACCGGTAAATCATTTTAGAATTAATTTATTTTTTGTCCATTGTATTTACATATTGGTGATAGTAAATGACTAATTTCTGTGACTTTCGACGTACTAGTGTACTATTTTGGAACAAATCTTTGGTCACTCAAGCCATACAGAGAAACTGATTTCTCGTCTCGTCTGCAAAACATGGAATGATCAAATCTCAACCAACCTCCCAAAAACATCACATTTTGTATTGGCATCCAGAGCGAGCAACGAAGTCATGTTGGATTCAAATGTTGAGTGGACTAGGATTAAGATCACTGACTATGGGTCCTCCGTGTTACCAAAAGATTTCAAGAATGTCATTGGAACCATTCAATTGGACTTTACTGGATTTCCAGCTCATGACAAAATGGCATGGAAAACTCTTTTGATTGAATTTCCTAATCTCATGACCTTGGATTTGAATTTAAGCATCATTGATGAAAGTTCTGAAGTCAAGGCATTACAAGATGCAACTGTACAGAATAAATTCCAAGAGATTCTACCCCAACTCAAAAATTTGTCAATTACATTCCCATTTGCCAGTTATGAACCTTTGAATGAATGTTTGAGTGAATTCATCACTCCTGGAATTCTTTGCAGCCTGATCAAACTGTCTATTAAAGGTTAGATTAATTTTGTACTACCCACTAGTCCATCATATATTTAACGTTGATTTCATTACAGAGATTTGGGCGTACATTCCAAGATACGCATCTAATGATCCTGATGCGGAGGTATTGGACTCCATACTGTCACGCATCCATGGAATCATTTCCTCATCCAGTAGTACATTGAAATATCTTGACCTTGATTTCTACTCCACTGGAATTCGAAATGAATTGGTCCCTGGCTTAGTCATGAAATTGTGCAAGTTGGAGGATTTAAAATTACAGAGTGTGTTGATTCAACATTTCCCTTCCGAAGACAACATTGACCGAGACTACGAAATCCTTCAGGAATTTTTGACGAAACTATTAGTGGGTGGCTTGGGAATTCATAGAATCAAAGAAATATTTCTGCCAAAGTGCTCGGACCCCACTCTTTGTCAAGAACTCCTCAGTTTGCTTCCACAAGACATTGAGTTCATCGGAGGTGTTTGTACAGAACACATAATTTCACAAGGTATTATTTTACAGTTAGTAGTTAGTAGTAGGGATTTAAAATAAAAGTCTGGATCTGTATGTAATAGAAATTATGCTATGAACAGATGGCGGTTTAGGGACAACGAAATCCTTATCAATTGGAACTGATATCACATTGAACATGTCCATTGAACAATGTGAGAGAGTCCAAAAATTGCTCATTGATGTTCGAAAATTTGAATCCATTCTCGATCCGTACGGAGACTACTACTTTACATCCAAATCCATACCAAACTTAACGGAGTTAAAGATCCTGTCGAATAGGGATGATCCATTGGTCAACTCGGATTTGCATGTCATCAGTTCAAGTTTGGATAAACTAAGAGTCCTTCACATTGAATCAAATGAAATTACGGATTTTGGAGTAGTTGGATTAAAAAACGATCATCCAAGGATTGAAGAATTAGTCCGTACAAAAGCATTATACTTGGAAGGGGTATTTGTTTCTGAAGAAGACTTCGAACCGGGTAAGCAGGGGCTGAATTCCCTCAAAATGTTAGAAAACCTCATTTTGGTTGATACCATGATTACTGATGTTGGAATTGTTTTGGGACTTCAATTTGGCTCACAATTGAAACAATTGGTCATTGGCTCAGGGTCAGTCGAGGTAATTGATTGTCACTTTCATCTATTTTGATATATTTGTGCATATACAGTCAAATTTATTTTTAATTGTTGTTCTTCCCATCAAATAGATTAGTAACTTGGGACTTCATTGCCTCGGAGTCAACAATTCTCGTTTGGAATCATTTCAAGGTTCATTCCAGAGTCCAAAAATCTCAAATCTTGGAATTAAGAATATGAAAAAACGACTTCCAATGATAGAATCGACAAGAAAATTCAAAATTTGTGATCAGGTGCCCGAGGTGAATCGGTTTCGACGACGATGTTGCAAGAGTTACAATTAGATTAATTGGATTGGAAATCCAACTCGATATCCAGACGTTCTTGACATAAAGTTAAAATTTTCTTGCGCCAACAATTTACATTAATTATTGTATAATATAAACCACCAAATTTTCAGAATGAACTCACTGATTCAATTACAACTCGCTTAGAAATAAAAATTGTCCAACAATATAATATTTCTTATTCATTCTTTTATGATCAGAAAATCATAACACATTTTGCATAGATTTTGAATTTTAAAAATATTTATACTTATAACTTAAACATGATTAACTTTTTTTGGACACTCATCCGCCCAATGTTTTCCAACCTCCCCACAACAAACACACATACACTCATAAAAATCATGGGCATAAGAACAAAGGTAACGTTTGTTCTCATACTTACAAATATGTTTCAGAGCATGCGTACATAACTTAGTTTTATACAAATGACGACGAGCTTTTCTGGGTTCTGTGGGACGGTATAACATATCGAAAGTATGAACACGTGTAATTCCTCAATTGGCTGTGTCGATATGTCTCGGGTTCATATACTAAATGTCATAACATAATCAAAATCGAGTAATATTTGTAGGACCCTATACCAGACTTGGATCAAGTCATTTTTTTTAAAAAAAAAAGAAGATCCAATCAAGTCCAAAATCCTAAGCCCAAGTCCAGAATTGGTATTGGACTTAAGTCCTTTTTGAAAAACGGAAAAGGGCTTGGAATTGAACTTATATGTTCTTTTCGTATTTGGAGAATGGACTTGGAATTTGATTTTTTTTGAAAAACGGGATGGGACTTGGAATTTGAATTAAGTCCATTTCAAAAGGATTTGACCCAAGTCCGTAAGCATGAATACTGTAGTAGATTAGTAGTCTAAACCCGATGCCCGAATAGCGTGTTCTCCTCTTGCAGAATGTAATTGCAGTTTTTCAATTACAAATTACAAATTACAAGGCCGAAATTTCAAATACAAATTACAAATTACATTCTCAGAAATTTCAAATTACAAATACAATTACACAGGTTTTAGGATGTAATTAAATACAATTACAAATACGTAATTGTAATTGCAATTTCGTAATTAATTACAAATTACACATGCAATTGACACATCTCCGTAGATTACCGAATAGAGGCCGAGTCAGAGTATGGATTCTGTACTTTCAATGATAAATATTACATTGTTTAAATAGTATACATTCCATTTGACCTGGGCCGGATAGTAACCCTTTTGCAGTAGAAAAAGTTATGCATGGTTTTATACCAGCGTTTTTCTGCCCATTTATGCGTTAGAGCTTATTATTTTTATAACGATGGGCTGTAACATATTATATGTGTTCAATTTTTCAGAAGGCTTTTTTATGTATTTTGACGTTAACATGTCAAATCATAACATTAGAACCTCGTAAAGCACAAATCACTTCATAAAGACCGGTGACTCTTCAGGAAATGTGTCGGACATTCCATCCGATTTCAGTCCTTGCATGCAGATTTGATTTTGATTGATTTTCTTTAGTGGCCAAATCCTTGACTTTAGACAAACCGCAGCGCGCAGTTGTACAGTATTTGTATTCGATGTGGTGTATTCGATAGGAATGTCAAATTGTTTGCCTTAATAATTACTTAATTAGACTACTGTTACATGGAATTTATACGCGTTATTTGTTCAAACAATTCCAATTAGAAATAAATGGATATCCGGTACTGATATGAATAGAAATCGTAAGGGTTTGTGCATATGCTATAAGCGTCAAATGTTCACAGTTCCTGTCCGCTTGTAATGAAAACATTCATTATGCTTCCGCTAACAAAACAAAGTTTGAATTCAATGAATGATTGTATGCTATTATATCGAGGGTTTATTAGGGCATATTTTGATTTTTGACAGAACAAGGTTTCTACTTGAACAAACTGTTGTAAATGTTGTAATAGAGCATATCTCGTCGCAAATATAATTTGATGATGTTACATGGTATTGCACATTACATCGTTACAAAATTCATGTTTTAGCGAATGCGGAATCAAAATGAACCATAAAACCACAGTTCTTTCGTAGAGATATGTCTTTGGAGAGAGGTAGGAAAATAGGAAATGACAGTGTTCTTTGTCAACCGTTTTAAAACGGGCATGTATTATGTATACTCAATTACACTTCCTAAAATAAGCGTGCCCTTGTGCAACAACATATTACATATTTCGTCAAGACATTTTTTTTAGTTTGGAATTTCTGGGAAAGCTAGCATCATACTTCATTCCACCATGCTGGGAAATACAATGTTTTCATTGATCGCCTGGTGCACTAAATACGCATACTTTTTCAAAGTGATTCCTTACAAGTGGGACAATGAGAATGCTTGCATTCAGCACGCCAACAAATTATTCGCCATATTTGCATGGCACTGCGTCAAATGGATCATTTGGGCACATCAGATATTTTTGACAGCGCGTTTACTTTGGACAGGGATCACAGGAAGAGAAAACCTGGATAGAATTATACTGCAATTAGTTTATTTTACGGGATTCCTCATTCCCACATACATTCAAATAGGAATTACGCACCAACGGGAAGAAATTTTGACAACGATTAATCATTTACTCAGATTCTACAAAGAATTTGAAGGTAATTATCTAATTTTCTCCAGTTATACTCCAAACAACTGTATAATTTATAATGATTTATATGTACACAGCAAATTATATGCGAACGAATCATCCTACTTGGAACAAAAAATGTGAACTAATGATGAAACTATTCATTTTGAGCAGCATCTTTCATCCGTTCTTAGTCCAAGTGTTTCACTACAGAAGACCAAATGCAGCTATATTTCTCAGTTCCATACTTCCAGCCCCACTACATGAGTACAACAAATTTGTGCGTCTTGTGTTCGGAATCCAACAATATCTAATCGTTGTTATCTGCTGGTCTGGAATCGTATTCGGAATTTCAACATTTCTGCCAAATTTGTCTGCTTTGTTATTTGTATTGGAACAAATACGGTAAATATTATAAACGGATAACGCGGAAAGAGGACTTTTGAGTCCCCCGAAAGTCAGAATTGGCTAAAATTCTGCACAGAGTCAGATCTTGTCCTCCCGAGTCTCGAACAAATTTTCTATGCCCCCTCGCCATGTATTACGCCACGACGGCCCGTGTATTCGTAGCGCCGAAACGCGAGGCGTTGTATCTTTGGCATCAGTAGAAAAGTTGTTCGGGAGGTCGAGATATTCCTCTGTGTGTAAAATTGCAGCCAGTTCTGACGGGTGGACTTTTGCCATACCCTTTCT
>JAQGCB010000956.1:0-17070 GCA_034698835.1 Protaphorura tricampata | reverse complement strand
GTAATTAATTACATTTTCAATGTAATTGACCCAAGTCTGAATGTGCACTCTAGTTGTTTTATTTTGACCGTGGAACTATCATAATCTTGACCCTGATGCGGAACTACATCATACGATATTTTCGAATGGTCGGTTTCAGTTTAATTTATCTGCAGTGATGTTTTGGATTTATTTAGTTTTGTGTGAAATGACGAGATATACAAATCCAGATGTGTTTAGTCCATCGTATAGTTGCAGAGGGTGCGAAGTGTGATTGAAAAATCATAATGTAATGTAAAAATACACACTGTTTGAAGGAATATTTACGGGAATCCGTCCGAGTTAAGCTAAGGTTGGATATTTTGTTAATTAAACGGAGCTAATAATTCTGCCCTTTTCCAATGCATGTGCAATAACAACGTTAAAACTAAATACAAATTGAATAGAAGTTTTGAAATTATTTTACGTATTAAAAAGTCTGAAATAAAAATCACAATGAATTTTCTTATGAATTTTGTAAAACTAGATTATACAAAATCACAATCCAGTGGTCTGTTTCGGAAAGTCATTTCTGTGCTTATTGAGAGTCTTACGTTTGAGACACATTTAATGTTTTCATAGGAATAATCATATTTTTAGCTTAGTTAGAAGTATGATGCGTGGACATGCAAGGACGACAATACATTGCATGGCACTGCATTTCAAGATATTTCTGGTTACTTCGGCTTGTATTTATTTGCTTGACATAATTAGTCTCAACTTTTCATTAATAAGCAGTCATGGTGTCCTAACCAAATAAACTATCTTTAGTCTAAATGTTGAATGATTTCAATCACAGTGTATTTTCAAGTTTCTTAAAATTTATAACTTCTTGCCAAAACTACACGTTCAGTCGTTTTCCCATACAATGACAATTCTTTGCACTGAAGCAGCAAGTAAAAATTATTTCCAAACAGACAAATCACATCAAAATGAAATATTTTATTACCTATTTTATATGGATAACCAAAATCAATTTAATACATACTCTTGGATAGAAATTTTATTGCTTAGCCATAAAATAAAATATACCTCAACATTTCCTCATTTCATATGCACAGGTACAAGTACAAGCATTAATCAAATCCATTGAACATTAATGCACAACAATTTGCTCACTAATTAGAGTCTGATTGGAACACCTGGGATGCAAATTAGTTGGTTGGACTATTTAGTATAAACAAAATATCCAATAATTAGAAATGATTGATGCTAACGAAGAAGCTGTTCTTTTGAAGGGGGTAAGTAATTGGGCAATTATAAATCTGTACCTACGCGTATCTGTATATGTATGTACCTGCCGGTCAGGTACACACAACACAATCAGCCAGACATGATCAATTTGACTCGATTAAACATTTTACGATACAAGCACAACACAGGGTGTCAAATAAGTTTGTTATATAGTTTAGTTAATACAGTGTATAGTAATATAGTAGCTGTTACAGCTGCCGGGAAAATTTTTCGCGACAATAAAAAATTGTATTCATTTTCCTACAAGAACGTGGTTTTCTGTAATCATTTTAATCAAAAGAATTTTAATACTGATCAAAATACCGTATTTTTTGACGTCAACTTTAATAAATTCTAATTACGGCTAGTTTAATTATTTGAAAAAGTTCTGACGATCTTTCGGCATAATAAAATTAATTAATTGCATTATGATGTGTGTAGCGCAAGAGCACAGTGTTAATAACGTCCTTGATAGTGTCAATTTTGTGCCGCTGGAATGTAAGGCAAGCATCGACAATACGACCAATAAATAATGTGAGGTTTTTCTCCACTCCAGTTTTCCATACCACCACACCACCGAAATGGAAAGTGAACACTGTCTACGGAAATTACGAGGATACCTGTCCATTTTCATAATAGTGAATAGCAGAATGTATGAATTTTTACTAAAAACATGTACGAATCATTTTATTATTATTTGGAATATAATTGGAACCCTGTACAAAGTCCTTGTAAAAACAATGGATAAAAGACAAAGCGATATTAATTTATTTGGCAGACCGACGGCATGATTCCAACCCTTTCCATCTCCACATATTTATTGTCCAAGGTGTGATTCTGGTTACCCATTGGAAGGAAGGGGTTGAGTTTGAAGTGGTTCCAACTCCGCCCTAGTCCAAATGGGAGTTGTTGAACAAATTTTAGCCCAACCTGCCTGCATGCCTACCTGACTCTTTAACTTATTAAATAAGTGATTTTAGTCCAACGACTGAACTGACTGAATGACTTTTCTATGTACTTCTACTTCTACTTCTATCTCACCTGAGAAACACAAAACTCACCTGGGTCCGTTTCACGTTCAGTTCAGGAGACCAAAAAACACCAATTACCACCCCATTGTTTAGTTCTGGTCGGCAATGATTCACTTCAATTCAAAGGAAGACTGACTATTCAGTTCTTTCCGATCCTTCAGTCTGACAGGTTCAAGTCCGAAATTTCGGAGCAATTAATTTATTACCTGTCGTATGTCTCATGTGTACGTTTGTTTAAACATTCATGTGTATTCCAAATTCATACAAAACAGCATATAAAATTTCCCACAAAAAGTGACACAATCTTTACATCAATTTTGAATTAAAAATGCTGAATTCTTGGACACTTGAAATAATTCATTGATTGACAAAGTGTACGTCAATTTCATATCAAAAAGTCGTGAATAGATGATGATTTCAACAAGACGGACATTTGGATCCTAGACAAAAAAAACTTATAGCGAATTTACGCTGGCCGAGGTTCTGAAGAATTTGAATTGTATGAATTTTTAGTTTGCAAAGTGTTGTTTTCATGAAGGATTTCTTAATTGGAATACTATAGAGAGATTCAAGATCCGGAGACAGCATTTGCACGAAAAAATTACTTAAACGCTGACAGAGATTGAAAAACGTTCAATTCCCATATCTACAATTCATAATTTTTTAACGAGTTGACAATTAAAATTAAAAAATTGACACCGAATGGTGAGAAATTCGACTGAACTGTTTTGACATTTATACATATAATTTGATTGTTGGGAAGTTCTGGCATTCTAGCACTGTATTTGCGTGTGCATTGACCGATTGACATTATAACACGCATACTGTGACTGTCTGAGAGTAAAGTGACAGTGAGAGTGAGATTGGATTGGTTTCTGAGGACGTGACTTTTTATGACAAAAGTTTAATCGTCATCATAAAACAATAAAAGCAATGATGGACCTGAGCTGGAATAACAACAAAAGAAAACTAAATAACACCTGTCCGTCTACAACAATGGACATGATGGCGACAGCCACGCCGGTCGGAAGTAGTGGTAGTGGGAATAGTGGTGATAATAAAGGTCTGATTATGAACGGAAATGGTCGGGCTGCTAAGAGTTTGTTCTCAATTCGAGATTTGGTCAAATGTGATTTGGACCCTAACGGTAAAAATTGATTTTACTCTGTATTAATTAATATAATGTACACTCCCATTAATTAACATTCTCCATAAGGAAATGCATGTCCATATATTTACGAATAGGCCAGTTAGGTTAAAGTTAAGTCAGACCCAATTAACTCTATAAATGTGATCTTGTGATAATTTTGGATAGTTTTTTTAATAGCTGGTGTGTGAGGGCCTAAATAGTAAACAAGCCATTTGATAATTATTCTATTTGGCACGACTCTGGATGGATTACAATTAGTTAACTGCGACAGTTGTTACGTAAAAAGCAGACAAAATATGGAAGTTGCGGATGCTAGCTGATAGAATCGAGTCATAAATTAGTAATTTACAGTTTTTGATGATGTCTCATCAATAAATTGTAACGTTAGTAGTTTGTGCGAACACTATTAAGTGTGTCGGGAACGTTAGACATGTTCACGAAAAACCGTAAATGATTTAATTATAACACGGGCTACTATTTAAGATTGTCCCCTTCGGACCGGTTAGCATTAGAGCCCCGGTTTGAATAGTCGTGATAATAAGAAAACGCCTCAACCCGATTTCGGATTTCGTATTTCAGATTCACACCAACAGCATGAAAGAATGAACTCGGAGCACCGAAATTCACCAGACTCATTGAATAATCCTAATAATTACGAGAGTCCTGATGAGAAATCCCGAGATGAGTTTATTCAAGTGGCTGACTCCCCACCCATGACCAATTCTCCGTTGGATGGAAGGGACCCGGAAGAGTTGTCAATTTCAAAGAGTAACTCCCCGAATGAGTCTTTAGACAGAGAGCATGACATGCATGACAATGACAACCTCTCTGAGAATGGGTCTGAGGGATTGGAGGATATTCCAAAAAGAAAACAACGAAGATATAGAACAACTTTCACGAGCTTTCAATTGGAGGAATTGGAGAAAGCATTTGCTCGCACACACTATCCTGATGTCTTTACGAGGTTTGTTTTAAGCTCTTTCTTATTTCTTTCTTGTCAGAATCGTGTTTTATGACAGAATAATTAACATTTGCCAAAAACTCAGCAATTTTTTATTTTCATTCATTAGATTTTACTCTATTCTTTCAACCTAAAATACGGTAGCACATGGAAATACATAATCCATCCCTGACAGATGAGTCGACGGAACTGTAGAAAGTTCTCGAAATTTATCCTCTCTTAAGTTGATTTAATATTGACTTCTGGGGTTTCAAGTACTCACAATTTTGAACTAAAATCGCAAGGATACCATTGTTGAATGGCAGTAGTGTTCATTAATAAATTGGTGATTTTTCTCTTCTCTAATAATACGATGTGTTTATTTTAGAAAAAGCCGACAACTTGAATTAAAAACATATAATTATCAGGTTAAAATGAAACTAATCGCAGTTTGTTCTGACAATGAGAGTTTTAAATTCTAAACATGGAATCGAAAAAGAATTTTTGCCGTTTTCTGTACTCCAAAAATACAGTTCAACTGATAGTTAGTCAGTCATTCAGTCAAGGGAACTGTTTTGATGATCATGACCCTGAAAATGACAATACCAATACCAAACAAAATATATAGCTGTCGTAAGCTACTAATAATAGTGTCTCGTACGCATTTATGAATAACGCGATGACACATCCGGCAAACTGAAACTCGATTGTTATAGATTGTACGTAGAAAATAATATTACGGTGACATCAAGAATTGACACCTGAGAAGACTATTACAAATGTGTTACAAATAATCTAAAGAAGTTGCTCCGCACTTAAGAAACAATATAGTGTAGAATAGCTCATGGTTCTGTCTGTACATTATCCAATTATACTTTGCAACCAATTTCGGCTGAAAAAAAATGTGACACAGGTAAAAATTATACAGGCTAAAGAAGCCCTGGATATCAAACTGAATAAAATTACTGCTAAATATGCCATTTTGGAATTTATTTTAGCTGACATCGTAGGGTGTTTCTAAAAATTCATAGATTGCTGCTAATAAATATCAATTTTTTTTGGAAGATTTGGCAATATTTATAATCTCTAACGTTACATTTTGACTTCAATGTAAATTGCAGGATTGATTCGTTTCAAACAAACAAAATTCTCTAATACACAAAATATTTACTGACACTATAATGGCTAAGATTATATATTGTCAGCCTGGGTCAGCCCCTTATCAATACTTCTACCCTTTCCTTGAAACTTGTGCTACACCTCAACTTGACCAAAACTAGTAATTAGTTTTTGGAAGGATTAACAAGTTTGAAGTTTTTCTCTTGAAGGTTTCAATTTCATTCGAAAAGGTGTTCAGTACGATTCGAATGCACACGAACGGAACACGCACCTTATTTTCCCTCAAACACCAAAAATTGACAAAAGGTAATTAAACCAAAAGGAAAAACAACTACTTTTCATAGCAGGGGTTCTAATATTTTCCTCCGTTTTCCTCTTGGATTCGGTTCAGGGTAGAAAATGTTAAAAATCGAATCTAGAATTTACTCAGAATACTCGAATTTTGAAGATTCGGGTACTGTCCGGGTTCTGTGGAAAGAAAACCAATTTCTATGTAAAATTCAGAAAGGGTCGGATGGGTGCGCATTCAGCACATCAGCAGTCAAGTTTTGTAAATTAAAATTGTGTGATACCTTGTTAATTACACATTGGCACTTTTAGGCTACGTACGTATGCACAAATTTTTAACAGCGAACCGAAATTTTATACAATAAAATTTCATCTCAAAACAATAAATTCATGTCGGCCCATTTTATACTCAATCTTGTTTTTACTTGAAAATTAATTTTCCCGTTCCGTGTATGTGAGAATGAGAATGAAAATGAACTCTAGCTCAATTTTTAGTGCATCAATAAAAATTTTTAGCACCATGTTTCGTAAGTTTTTCCATGTCTTTGAAGGGAATTAATTGCACTTGATAAGCAAAGGCGTTAAAATATTCCTTGCCAAACGAGTTTTCTGGTATATGAGCGAATTAAAAATGTTCATTTTACTCTATTTGGTTTTTTACAGAGAGGAGTTGGCCTTGAAAATTGGATTGACGGAGGCAAGAATCCAGGTAACTAACTAAAACATTTTTTTAAGTTGATTGCACTGTACTTGTACTTACATTTAAATATTTAATTAAAACGATGAACTCGTTTCAAAGGAATTAGGAGAAATCAGACTAGATTGCTATATAAATGTTGACGTGTTTAATTAGTAATTAGTCAAGAACTTCTCGTTAATTATTAATTTTATTCAGGTGTGTGTGTGTGTGTGTAGTGGCCCTGGTCACCTTTCCGTGAATATTTGTTTCATTCTATTATAATATTTTGCACAACAGATCGAATTTGGTACAGACTGGGTCGAAAATAAATGCGCACAATTTCATGACCTCTCCACTAGCGGCCAAACTTATTTGGCGAGACCTGGTCTTTCTGCACCAGGTGGTCGCTGATCCTACTCATTTCACTGGACAGTGAAACCTGCATAGGCGGCCAATCGTTTACTGTCACTGACAGATACGTGTCCTTAAGATTTAGCCCATTACATTGCATTGACTTGGACTTGTGTGATTTCACGCAATAAACTTTAACAGTCAGATTCAGATTCTAAATTTTTGTGAAACCTTCATGTAATAAAGATTCCTAAATCGTAGAAACTCATCAAGGCCCATTCAACCAATCATTATTAAACCTAATGAATCAAACAATTTAATGAATGAAACACACGAAACCTTTTAATTACAAATAATCCTTGGGTAAAATGACTGACAAAGAGGGTCGGTCGGTTTGGTTGGTCCTGGTCGTGGTCATGTCGTGTCGTGTCGTGTATAGTATAAACCAACAAACTATCAAAAATCAGACTTGATAAAATATTCACCCTGTGTCATCATAAATTAATCGTTTTGATAAGTAATTAATACATACCTGTGTGTGCCGATTTCATGCCTTTCTGTCAATTCAATTGTTTGAATATTGCAAATATACAATAATAGTTGTATTATAACAACAGTAGTACTACATTCCGGTCAGGATTTCTTACAGGGTGTCCCAAAATTACTTGTTTTCTGATCTATCCCGTTTCTATTTCGATTGTACACAGAATAATAAAAATAATACTTGCTAAGGTGCTCCAGAAATAAGATAGATGCCATTTCTCCTTGTACGATTTATATTTCACATACCTCCTACTCAAATGATCACAAAATGTCCTAATAATTTTTTTAATTAGTAATGACACCCCGTACGTACTTCTTTTAATTATTCACAAATCAATTTTTGAGGAAACCCCATGTCGCAAATCTGAATAATTTAGCCCACTTCATATTAAAAAATTTGAAGTGCTGTTTTGAGTGCGGGGTGGGGAGTCTCGTCTCTTCTGTCTCTTAAGAAATATAAAAAAACCTAATTTAATCTTACCTTAATGGAAGGAGCAATTAAACTTAATTACCTGGCTGTGTTTTTCTCATGATAAGCCTAATAGGTTGTCTGCCCTTTGAGGCCAAGACAGGCAGGGCACAACAGGGGGATGGATGCATGGACATTATACAAAAAATAATACAATGTTTTGGGGCAAATGGTGGTGGTGCCAGTGCCTTGGTCGGGGAGACAATGACTTAAATTGCTTTTAAACCAAAATGTGCCTCCAGACGTTTTTTACTAATGTTAAACCTTTCCAACCACTCCACATCATTTGACATCATTAAGATATGGCCCTAGGATGACGGATACGGGCTCCAAGGTGTATGGTTTTCAAATCTAACATACAATGCAATCCATGCCTGCATACGCATACACACTTGAAAAATATTTATACTGTTCAGACAGACAGAGACGACAGAAAGACTGACACATGTCTGTCTGTTTTGTCGGACCTTGCTAAAATATTAAGTAAGAGAAATCAAACCAGTACAATGTATAATGTGTATTATTTTATATTGAATCACTTGGATAGATTTCCCACGTTGTATTCGTAATTTGTAAATTGAAAACATTTTTTCCTGCTAGTAGTGTCAATTTGCCTAATGGGGATGATATGGAAGCTATAATGTCAATTTATTTATTACGATGGTCTAAGAATCAATATAATGGCTAGTTAACTAATGAATTGGCGAGTAGAGCAAATAATTTGAGATTGAAATTTACTGTTGCCGAAATTACAATTTAAGAGTAGCTGGAATTTCTAGTCACTCAGCTCGTCCAAAATTTCTGTCCCGTGATAATTACAACTACAACTACGCTTACATGAAGATCCAACCACACTAGACTATTTTCGGTTTCAAATAGGTACTTACTTACATAGGTTGAGCCCTTAGGTTTTAACGCTGTTTTCCTTCACTGGATTTTTTTGTACTTCTACTACTAGGGGTACTCCGGATAGGCAAAATGAATAGAAATTACATTCTCCTCATAGAAAGCCAATACGTTTCACCCAACTTCTGTGTTCCATAAAAATAGATTTGTTGACTAAAATATTTGTCTTGTATTTCTACACTACTCAACATAAATTTTGAAAGTCCAATTAGTATAAGTGTCGGCCGTAGGTTTGGTTTCCATCGCCATTCAAAATTTTCATTTACTCCTAACCGCGCCTTACCAGTCCAGATGTTTGGCGCACAATGTATCGCTAATAGTCCTGATTCACTTCTTCAAATTTTAAAGGAACCCATCATCATGCACATTGTGAAAATATCGATTTCAAACCACCGCTTTTTGAAAATCCGATATCAAAGGGTTCTTCGTAAAATTAGTCACTTCCCGGATATCATTTATGTTACGAAAATAATGGGCGAATATTTCAACCGATCGGATTTTCATAAAATATTGCAATTTTATTGTTTATTCCAGGTTTGGTTTCAAAACCGTCGAGCCAAATGGAGAAAGAATGAGAAAGTCGGCCCACAGTCCCATCCTTACAATCCATTCTCAACGACCGTGACCCTTGGAGGTGGACCACAACCTTTACAACAACCCTCAGGTCTTATGCCCTATCCTCCACTCTACCTTCGGAAACACACCTCACCATTGGATCCACTTCCATCCCCGCCAAATATTCTTCCGCACCGAATTCCTCACCCTTGGAGTCACGCCCATTTACCCGCCGCTGCAGCGGCCGCTGCGTATTTCCCACATCACCCTGCACTCAGCGGTTACCGCGGTCCATTCGTAAATGTAAATCCGGCGGCCGCGTACCTCCAGGCCGGAGCGCCTTCATTCCAAAATCTCTTGGCTCATTTGAATGGGGCAGCAGCAGCCGCAGCCGCCGCGGCTGCATCCCATCCTCAATGTCCACCCATGGGTCATGGTCACAGTCACAGTCACAGTCATGAGTTCCTAATGAAAGGTCAAGGTCCAAATGGCTATGCGAGTAGTGACAACTCAAGGAGTCCAAATCAAAGTCCAGAAAGTGAGACAGAAAATCCAGGAATGAGGAAAAGTGGTGAATTTCATGAGACAGGAGGGCCTGGGAATCCTGGGGCGGAATTGGATCGAAGGACTTCAAGTATAAATGCCTTAAGAATCAAGGCTAGGGAACATGAACTCAAAATGGGAATGTTAAGGGGTCAGAGTGATGACATTATTATCACGTGACTTTAATTTATAGTGTTAATATTTATGATTCCCATGTTTTGTCCCTTGTTACTATTCGGCCATTTCCAGCGTAACATGGAGGTTGTTAGAAAAATAAGAGATGTCCAATTTGAGGCAAACCTTAATGAAAGGTTCTGAAGCTGGTTCTGAAGCTGTCGTCGGCAATAAGCCCAGAATTTTTAGATAAAAACACAAGATTTTATACGAAATCTTCATCAAAATGAATATCTCATTTTTTTTTTCTAAAAAATCTCCAGTGCGCTGTAGATGGGTCTGAAATGTAACACGGGACTCTGTACTTTGCGTGTAGATAGACATTTGAGAAAATCCCGGTTGATTATTACGTAATTATTTAATTATTAAATAATTTTTAGTTGATTATTAATTACGTACAAGTTGCATTTGTCAATCTTGTTTTTTAACAGTGAAATTGTTCCAGTGTTTGTGCTGTGTTTTGTTTTTAGTGTGAATTTTTCGGTTTTGTGTCTGGGGTTATACCAGATTTGATCTCATGAGGATAATTTGTAGTAGTGTAATGTGTACACACCACACGACACACCTGTCCTGTTAATTAAGCACAAATTATTTAACAATTTGAAGGACAATCACACTTGTGAATAAATAAAAAAGTCCGTCCAATCCAAACTGGAATTTTGTTGTGCTTGATTGAGATCATTATTTCAAAACCCTAAAAATATTCTTAAGTAATATCGAAAGAATTCAACTTTGTTTACATCCTGTCCTCTGATTTGATTTGAGGGCCAATAATTAAATTCATAACATTAGATGAATCACTACACTTTATAAATTAGATGGGAGTTCCGTTCTCTTTCCAAGAATTTCCAAGAATAATTTCCAAGAATCTTATGATTTCATTCTCGATATCACTCTGATTTGAATTCCATCACAAAAATGCATCATCTACCTAATTCCAAAATTTCAACACAATCCTTTATTATTACAGAGCAGCGGGTAGACTGGATTCCATCAATTAAGTTAAGGTATGAAAGAAGCTAGCTTTGTTTTTTTTTCATATTCTGAGTATACGTACATGGTCGACAGTCGACAACAATACAAATTGGTGAGCCTTGCATTGCATTACATTTCCAGGTTGTGTTTTGTATTGTACATATGTCTGTCGCCGTAATTAATACGGGAACCCTTTAATGTTTCGACAAGACGAGGACAAGATTTTATAAACACAGTGTTTCAAACCACGTAATTTGTCGGAACCAACTCATAATATCCCTCATTCTATTATTTTGAGTCGTATTTTGTCCTGCCTTTTGTACTACAGTACAGTGAAGTGAGTATGACCAAAAGGGTTGAGTCCGAGTCCGAGTCCAGCTTCATATGTTACAGGGAATTAGACGTACCGTTTTTTTAGGTATTTTCTATTTGGTCCAGAATTTCAACCTGTTCTCGACATTTGGACCGGAATATAGCCAAAACTGACTTTAAACAAAAGTCGAGCTTCGGTAATTTTGTATTCCAAATGTTATTCCAAAAAATAGTACAAAAGCTTGCCCAAGAGTACCAGAAAATTCTATTGGACAATATTCCAATCATCATCTCCATTGTATCGTTACTGAAAACACCATTGTCGTGTCCGATTTGACATGTGACCCGTGACATCCTCTACAGATACAGGGAAGACAAGTTGGACCTCTCTTTTTTTTCCTAAAGTAAAAAAGTACTCTAAATAACAATACAACTTAGTAATTTCCCACCATCGTCATTTCATTTTATGTCCCTTAGAGAGTCCATTTCCATTACATGTTTTACTATTACTATTGTTGCTGACTGAGACCCCACCACTACTCCAATGATCTGTCTTATGTTTTTCTGGTATATTACGATACAGTACAAGAATTAGAGAAACGACAGCCGTTTTGTTTTTGCTTTTCTGCTTGCTCCTTTTGGGACAGTCACGTACATGAGATGACCTTTGACTTTGACTCGGAGAACACTCAAGGCGCCTTTCATTATCCTAATGACTTCGGCTCTTGACGCTACCCCATTATTAGGAAATAAATGTCATTTATTAGATGTCTACTCCCTTCCAGCAGTTTGACGTGCAAAAAATAACTTAATGTAATGTAACTCGTAACGTACGGGGCTTGGTGGTGGAACCCCAAAAAACTTTTCTTCTTCCTTATAGCATAATTGGTTTTGACTACAGAAGGTGTACACTCATACATTCATACAAAAAAAAACAAAAGTTATTATTTTTGCTAAAAACATTTCATAATAAAACTCAAACCGGTCTGGTCTGTTGTGCCGTTGCCGTATTTATCTAAATTCATGTTTTTGCAGCGGCAGAGCAGAGCAGAGCAGGACATCAAATTAGAATTAACATTGCATTTACCCTCGGCAGTCATTAATTTTCATTATTACTTTTTACAATTACAATTACAATTGTACACGTTATAGTTATAACTCGTACGTACGTATGTATTGTTTTCCATTTGGCATTCGCATTCGCCATTCGCCATGGCTTGGCTTCAAGCTCAAGCTTTCCTTGTCATATTTTTATTGGGTTTGCGTGCGTGCGGCCCAGGCCTGTGTTACCTGTACCTGTATCGTATCTAATTCCTAAAGGCATATATTTTTTTATATTATTTTTCACGTGTAAATTTTTGCAAATTGCTCCAATTTGCTCTGCTTTGTTTTTATCTATAGTAAGTAAGGAGGGATGAGCGTGACTCGCGATTTGAACTTTTGCTTCAAATGAATGTTTTTGTATACCATACCAGTGATTCGTCGTTTTTGTGGAACAACACGTACGAACGTAAATTCTAAACTGTAAAGTTAAAGTGAGCTGCTCATAATTTACGAGTTCGCGAGGGGTTACAAGACTGAATGCACTCATTTAATTCAAACCATTTTATTTTCATTGTTGAGTAACTGTTGTTAGTGGAATTCGATTGTTGTAAATTCATCTGTCAATTTGTTAAAACTTAGGTTATGTAGAACTTCATTTGATGGTTGGATAATTAGTGTAGTGTGCCAAAAAGTATCTGGCCTATTCTTAATCGATGGGATAGGATGGATAATGTAGAGTGTAATTTTCTGATGGTAACAATGAATACAAACGTTACATATTTTTGTTCTGTAAAATTCCTGCAGAGTATTTTTTAATTTCAATAAATGACGAGTATTCTCATTCTAACATCAATAACCATTAAGAGTTTTTGATCCGTGCGTAAATGAACCTCAATTTCTACGTGATACATATGTTAATTCGAAACTATTTTATGGAAGAGATGCATCCCAACTTTGGGCTTACTTCGTCTCCTTTACCATAAAATTTTCTAAATAAATGACGATCAAATCATGTAACCCGGTCTGAAAACAAAATCCAGGCTAAAATTCTACTACTCCACTCGGTACGTTATTTTAAGGTCCGCCATCAAAAATCTGCAGTAAACGATATCTGGAATAATTCCCAAAATTTGAAGTAAATTTCCAAGGTGCTTTGGACTCTTTACTGCATATTTTGTAACAATGAAATAAAAGAAACGGAAAGATGAGACTCGAATATGATAAAAACGAGTCGGAAAAATTCTCCTTGTCAGCTGTTTACTAACTACTTTGTTCGTCTCCTTCGTTAGAACACAATCATTGTTGTACTCTTGAAATTACTTCATGGATGGTGATCGAAGTATACGAATTAAAAATGATTGAGTGAAATTGAAGAAAATTAATTTAGTAAAGAACGGGGTGGTTGGGTTCAGTACGTAAATGGAATAGAAATGGAAATGGACATTGTAAGAATGAATTGGGGCAGTAGTCATAGTCGGTTGGGTTCAATGCGGCGGAAAAGCACCTGGAAAGACTTGAAAATGGACTCAGCAGGGAAGCCAATTCTCCAGACACCGTTCCTAATTACAAGAACAAAACGATGAAAGAGCATGAAAACAAAAATTTAGAAACTGACGGAGGATAAGACAAAGGTTCATGCTGAGCGTTCAAAAGTCCTACAAAGGAAAGGTCAGGCAGGCAAAAATAGGAAAACACAATATCCAACCACTGGGAAATGAACTGGAGTGTGGGTTCCGCCAAGAAATCTACTGTAGAAAATGACTTGCATTTCCAATAATATATTAATTTTATTTTAAGTTAACTATTAGAGACTTTAGATAAGCTCTAGGAGGCTCTGCGAAGAAATAATTTTATACACGAACCTTCGATCAAAATTTGGTTAAGAAAATTAATTTAGGTATTAGCTTCATATTGTATCGTGAATATTTCAGAATCAGAAAGATGAGTAAAGCCAAAACGTGTTACTTGCCAATCTGTAAACCTCTCCTTGAGAGGAGAATACGCTCCGAAAATATTTTGTACATAGTTCAAAACTGTACAAAATATCATTATAATTAAACTTAAGAAAAATATTATTAATTTAGTTTTGAATATTGTCCAAGACACAAACTTATGTAAATAAAATAACACACGTTTGCCATCGGCCATTTTAATTCAATTCAGAGAAAATGCTAATCTTGTGCTGTAGATATTTTGTCTTAATATTTAAAAAATAAATTGGTTTCTTCAACACTTCGAAGTGCAATTCTTCAGTATTAGAAATTGTATTGATGAATATATAGATGTTATTCAGAGTAGTTTATTGATGAATAAATTTATTCCGTCCTAATAACAATAAGACAGAATGAGATCAATTCAGTATTTGTTGGGAAATAATTCTCTTCCAACTTTCTGCCGGTGGTTTGACTGCCGAGTGCCGACTGTACTAATTCTTAAAAGTTTCATTTTATAAAAATTTTCATGACTTGGGTTCATTGTCAACATGGTTGGCGAATTCTTAGGGGAAAAAATTAAGCCTGTATTTTCGAAGAAACGCCATTAATTCAAAGAGAATTTTGCCCAAAAGAAATTGTTCAGGCTTTACATGTTACGGTACGAGACTTGTAAAATGAAGCTGAATATACCAATTTAAATATATAGCGATCCCAGTAATATTTTTAAACGTATGCATTTGGCTAAATCTTGGTAGTACAATACAAACTGATCTTAATTTGTCACCACCTTCCTGTCCTTGACTTAATGAGATTTTCTCCATTAACCCAACCCAGTCGAGTCCATTGATAATTTGTATGTATTTGTACGTATTAATTAAACGTAATAAGTAGACTTTGAAATTTTAATTTAAAGATAAGAGACAGATAAGGTTGGATTATGAGGTCGGTACGGACGGCGGGCGGAGGACTCAGTTCTTCATTTAAGTTGATGGGAGTGCAGTGCAGTGTGCAGTGCGATGAGGCTTAAAATTGATGATGGTTTGAATATAATATCCTTCGCATATCATGACATCAGCATATCTACGGACGAACAACGTAACGTTAAACCTAACTGACTTCCAAAAAATTCCCAAAGTCATCGACAAGTAATTAAGCCTCACATCACAGGTAAGGGGAATTAAACGAGCTACGCTACGCCAACGAGTGTTGAAAAAAACTAAATTAGGTTTTAATTTTTCTGATTAAATTGACCCTTCCCATTATCAAGAGTAATTCTTGATGACTTGGAGTCTTTTCTTTGGCTGCAGTCTTATTCTGTATGTTATGGTCAATGTACATTGTGAATCCCGTGTGTATGAATTAAATTTGGTCCTGGATTTTGTAGAATTTCTATCTACCCTGCACGGGGCGTATGATTTTCGGCAAAATTGACCTTAGCAATTCAAAATCGAAGGCGACCATGATGTGTTAAACTGAAACTCGTGTAATTTTGAAGAAAATCTGGCAAGACGGTAACAAAAACTATGGCTGAGATTTATTATATCATTACCGCACTGGTTTCAATTGCATTGTTGGACCATACAACAATGAAATTCTGTGTTTTGTGCCCCGAGTCAAGTTTTCGTTGTTCAACAAACAGCAATTTCCTTGCGGCCAACTTTGTGACTTTTTTCTCTCTCTCTTTCTCCTCCCTTCACAAGTCCCAGGAAGGAAACTCGTTCTCTCGTTGTTCTCCAAATTACTCAACTTTATACCCGTATTATGTTCTTCTTCTGTTAAGATGATTTTTTTTTGTCTTTTTAGACAATTGAGCTGGCGCCTGTTCTTCTAATGAAGAGCTGTGCATGAAATTGCCTCAATGATCTTGCGTCTACTCATGACAATGTGTTGAGTTAGTGTCATGATCATCATGGCGGTGCGGCAGAGGAGTCTGTAAGCGTCGTCAATTCATATCTGTGGTCATAACTAGTTTATAAAGATGAACTAATATAAATTTAACAGAGATTCTCTCATTAATTAGCGATTGGCGATTAGCCGCAAATTTCAACCATAAAGTTTCTGTGCCTTGCTGAATTTTGCTCGGCTCTTGTAATGCAGAACACGTACACGTCAAAGATCTAACCCCCGCTCCGACCAGGACAGCGACGTCATGAGACCCAGTTTATGTCTTACTGGGTGTGTGAACTTTAATAATTATTTTAATGAAATTTTAAATAAACTATGTGAAAAGCTTACTTAAGTACTGGGTGTCCTCGAAAAGGTACAGGATTGGTGGATTTTTGGCGTAGTTAAAAAGAATTATTTCACATTCAAGTTTAGATAAACACGGATAAACCAGAACATAACTGAATTCTAAAACATATGTATACTGTAGTTTCCTTTGAAAAAGTTTGCAACCTCAAAAGTTATCAAATCGCATGAAATTGATCAACTGGTTACCAAATTAGAAATAAGAGTTACAATGATAAGAAAAAATCAGAAATACAAATTCTAGTCAATACCTTCATCGAATATACCACACGCTTTAGAAGATATAAGCAGTTTTATAATTAAAATAAAATAAATACGTAATACTCTGCTCTGTAGTGCATAAGGAATAATTTTTCTTTTTCTTACAGCCCAAGAAATCTGATTTCAAGCGGTATCTGTATGAAGGCCGGGTTGTAAATATTTTGTTGTGGAACTAATTAAAATTCTTACCAAAACAGTTTGAGTATAAAATGCTAACAAAACGGAGACACCATGTTAATGCCATGTACTTTCCGGTTTCATAAAGAATCAATGACATTTGACAATGAATCCAGTA
>JAQGCB010000955.1:0-17081 GCA_034698835.1 Protaphorura tricampata | reverse complement strand
GTGAGTCATTTGAGTCACTAAAGTCTAGGAGACTATTCCGACTACTCAAATGAAATTCATTGGGTGAGAGTGGACGACTACTGCTGGTCCTTAGGGTTTCCAAGTGATCCTCTTCACAGTCACTCAATTTCCCTAGAGAGAGGGAAGTCTCACGATCACGAACAGGAACGACTCGATCACAACGGACGGAGTTCTCAATGCCAAAATCGGCTAAGGACGGATTACTCGCGGAACGACTGCTTCGGAATTTTGGGTATGGGTCTTCTTTCAAACATCGCTCCAATTCATAGCATGCCTGCAATGACAAACAAAAATATACATTACATATTGTCCAAATTATGGAGCACCCTGTAAGTAAAACATGAATGATAAATGTCGCGTGTAAATCAATTTCTTAAAATGACTTATTGGAACGAAAGATAAGAAATGAAGTGTAAAGAATAATGTTGGTTTGGTCGTACGGTACGGGAAGTCTGTCTGTTTCTTTACTTTCTGCTTCAATGAACGAACATTTCAAATCATTTCAATGCGACAAAAAAAAATACTTGGCTCGTCTGTCTACTTGCATATTGCATCTCTGCATTGCAATTGCAATCTGCAACGAATGCACCATGCACCCCAAAAATACATACAAATTCAGCCCTATAGATAAACAAGTGATGAAATTCAAATGCATTATTTTTATTTCATCCTTTCTCTCACAGACAAACTTTAATTAGAATTTCTACATAAAAGTGGTAAAATTCCACGGTGCATTAATTATTTACGCAAAATTCTATGTATATAATTAAAATTCTACTCCTATTTAGTCTGGATGCTAAAAAAATCACACAATAGACTTTGCTGTGCTGTGTGGTCTTTTAGCATGGCATCGAAATACCTGGGTAATAAATTCATGAATGATTAATGGGAATATTCAACCACACCACAAATACACAACACACTGAAGGAGATGAGAGGAAATGCAAATACAAAATCTGGCTGTCTGGAGTCCGGACCATAAAGTGCAATACATAAGTAGTAAAGCAAAAGCTGAAAGTCAAATGAAATGGAATTTAAATTAATGCATGCTCAGGGCAAATGGCAAACGAACCAGCATTTAAAACCGCGAATCTATGTAGTATGTATTTCTAAGAATATACCACCCAGTTAATTCCTTGTGCAACAGTACAGCTCCAACGACTCTCCTTGCATAAATCCGAAAGATAATAACATAACTTTTAAACCCAGCTCACACCAGAATTTAGTGTTCAATGACATTTTGGCAAAATCTGGTCTGCTGCACTAAAAAAATACATACGAAAATGAAAGTATGGGGTCTGTTTCACGGATTCCTACTGAATTCCAAGCTGTAACAACGTTGCAAAAATGTGTAATGGAAATGTTTGTATTAGTAACGGTGAAATAGGCCCCAATGGGTCTAATGGCTCTAATCCTATGTAGTCAGACATTTTTCGCATTCACAAACAAATAAATCCGATTTTTTTAAAACCTTTTTGGCAAACCAGTCAGTATGTTGGACGAAATCTATTCCATTCCATTCTATTCTTCTCATAGAAATGCCTGGAGGAAGAAAAATACTGCAGAGGGTTAAAAAAGTCTGAGCCACATTTTCTTTCTTTCTTTCGTTTCGTTTCCTAATCCGAGAAGATGCTGAGTAAAGAGGAAAAGAGTTGTGAAAGATGTGAGGGTCATTAAACACGACAAAATCAAAGTCAGTCAAGGCATAGGGCTAGGCGTCCATTCCCATTCCATTTGACTCAACTCAACTCAACGCTTTAGCTTGTAAGAAAAATTGCATAAATTCTTATCCTTTATCCTCCGAGTGCTCCAGCTGAATACAAAACAAATTCAAAAACCTGGTTCTCTCCGTTGGGCCACTTTTTACTTTTACAAACAACATTTTCTGTTTCTCCCATTTCAGACAGAAGAAAAAAAACTTTTGCAAAAGTAGCTAGCGCTATGCTTTGAGTTTTTGTGAGTTGTGTCCATGTCCAAGTCCAACAATGCTAGTTCAGTTTCTAGGAGAAGTTGTGGAAAGAAAGAAAGAAAGAAAGAAAAAAAGAAAGGAAGAAAAAGAAAGGGGTTGATTTTTAGAATGCAGACATGAGGAGAGTTCCAATTTCAAATACCTACGCTATCCGGAGACTCTTCTCTCCTCTCCCTGTTTACATAATTCCGCCATTTACTAGGAATCCAAATCCAAACTGATCATCCATGTACCAGTACCATGTATGTTTCATACAGGGTGGCTCCTAATCCTATACAATTTGGACCGGCGAAATTGACAAAATGAATTCTATAGTACTTAAGGTTAAGATAAGAACCACCCTGTACAGTACACCCAAACCTTTCAAATCAAAGTGAATCGAGACAGAGTAAAATCAGAATGGAGAGAATCCAGAGCACATGCACAAGAGACTATACATCAAGATGAGTCGTAAATCCCAAATTCTAAAAGACATACGTTACGTGAGACGTACATTCTAGATTTCTAACAAAACAGAAAAATATACAAAAGAAACACCCTTGAAATAACAAGACAGAATTTTGGAATTACACTTTGAGAGAACAACACAAATTCAATTCAAAAAATCCAAAGATACAAAAAAGTGGACCAAAATCAAATTGACCAACAAACCTAGTACGTAAAATTTCTGAAGTGAAAAGCATGAAAAATCAGAGAGATCATTTTGAGTTATATGTACGTATATTTTGAGTGCTCCAGAAAGAACGTCGGAACGGAACGAGGGTGGCGGATGTACGTATTACATTTAACCATAACAAATCACTCAAAGGGTTTAAATTGCCAACCACACCACGAGTCTGGTCCCAAATCCCAATGATGAGGACGAACAACTGTTATCATTATTAACTAAAATAAGTGCACAAATGGTTTCAACAAAACAAAACATATTTTCGGTCGAGAAGTACCTATCCCAATTTTAAGTGTAAAAAATTATCACTGTACTGTACATGTACATACATGCTTGCCAAATTTTCAAGTACAGTACAAGGAATAATAATCCTATCCAATAAAACTAGGTACGTACGATTGAAGGGATCAAATGACAAAAAGTCAGTCTGTCAGACTACTTACATAACATAAGTACATTCCGATTAACGATATCAAATGTTATTTCTGTTCAACAAGTTCAAGTTCAATCAAATACAAAAACAAATAAACGTCTCTTGTTACAAAGGACAAGTAGTTGGTGGTGATAACATGAAGGAAGAGACCAAAGCTCAAAATTCACATTCACATCCTTCCTGTCATCCTCAGCTTTAAATGTCAGATCTCTTCAACACACACATACTTGTATCCCACATGAACATTAGGATTTTGATAAATATTATGCAATTATGCAGAGGATCATCTCACATGAATCAAAGGGTTTTAAAAGTCATGTCGAGTCTAGTCGGTTCCGTACCCCCAACCCCCTTCAGTACTACACATTCCATGACAAAACATTAATGTTATTTTAAAAGCGAGAGAACCAGACGACCAGACACATATTTTATCCTAATGTAGTCACACCAGGCAGGCCCAACCAGATTCATTCTTACTTCCGTAATGACGTCTCTACATTTTACCCGGCTGTAGTGCAATCTGCACTCTGCAGTGCTTAGCCCTAGTCTTCTGCTCATGAGTTACGATACTTCCTGCTTGCTTGCTCGCTCTTTCCTAGCGATTAACTTAAATCTCAGCTCGCCATGCATGCATCCATGCATTGCATCCATTCCCTCAGGATTAACATTTCATTCTCATTTTCATTTTAAACAACAAAAGTTCTTATATGGGGAATTAACATTGCATGTGCATGCTAGCTGTTTTATAACTACGGTCCTAGGCCTCATAACCATACGAAAATCAAGAAAAAATGAGAAACTATGACCTTAGGCCTCATTACGAATTTTAACAATAGGAAATACAAAGAAAATTAAAAAACTATTATCATTGGCCTCCTTATGAAGTTTAACATTAGGAAATCCGAGGAAACTGTAGAAACTATGATCCTAAGCCTCCTTATGAGATTCAACATTACGAAAACTCTATCCCCTATCTGTCATTCAAAAGTGAATCCAAAGACAGCTCAGATCACAAAACGATTAACATTACACTGATCCTCTGATGTCCCTTATTCGAAGAAAAGTAAAAAAGTTTTCCAGTTGAAATCTTTCCATCCATCCATCCATTTTCCAAAGTTACAAATGGATTCCATGATTCCACGGCGTGTAACTTGGAAAAACCTTGTTATACATGGGAATGGAGTCTAGAAGTCAAATCTATCTTATTGAATACAATGAAATATCCCAGCCATATCCCTGCTGCCTCGGGTGGGTAGTTCAGAGTCATGGGAAGAGATTTCCTAAAATGTCTTTCATTTCCCAGTAAAATATCCTGAGCAGCTTTCACGCTCTAAATAACTAACTACATTTTCGTCTACGTACAAAGTACTGATCGCGGTGTCCCTTGGAAAGTTGGAACTTGAACTAAAGTGAGAAATAGTCAGTCATAGGCTGGCTGAAGCGCCCAAGTTGTAAATTTCCCAATGTCCTCAATTTAATAGTTTCATTTCCCCAGACAGTCCAGCCAGCCCCAGCCCAACCAGAAGAGAACCTGAGCTGAAGTTGAATTGAACTTCTTGAGGATATTCGCAATAAATAAACTTAGAGCGTCTTTTAGCCACGCCTCCCCGCCAACCCGCCTCACACACTTTCTCCCTTCAATTTTATTTTAACCGCCACTTCGTGTCTTATCATCCAACTTAGTCACTGACTCGACGCCTTCCTCAGCTCTTAAATTAACGTATAAAAGCTTATAGGAACCGTCTGTGGTCAATCTCCTAAATTCAAGACTTTCTGGGTAAACCGATTACGTCCGTCGTCTCGTCATTTCCTCTCCTGTCCTAATACCAAGACCAAGACCAAGACCAACCGAACACGACCCTAGTCCTAGTCCTAATTAAATTAACACACTCCTCCACCAAATTAATTTAATTTAACCCAGAATACAATACCGACCGTTGTACCCTACCCCTGTCCCTTCTAATTGAATTAAGGTCTATAGAAACACCAAATTCAAATTTAGCGGGCGCGCGTATTACGATACGTACGCTAAACCATTTGAATTTACGTGAGTGAATTTTAATGAGCAACGAAAGTTTCACACAAGTTAAAATTTTAAATTGAAGACATAAAGCTATAAAACCAGAAGACCCCACCCAAGGGGGACAGAGTGTGAAATTATATAATACTAACTTAAGTCTTTTTTAAAGAGACATACATGGAGAGCAGACCAAATTTATTTTTCCAGTCATCCATCCATCCGTCATCCAGATTTAAGACTCCAGACCCGACACAACCAATTTTAAAACTTTTGACTGGACAGTCTCACTCCCACTCTCTGACTCTCTGTTGGAATTAACATTAACATTTACCATGACACAGAGAAAGAGAGACAGACAGAGACAGAGAACCAATTTCCTACAAGACAGAGAGAGAGACAGACATGACATAAGGCAAAGGCACAGATAGATCCGTTTAACGTTTCCTTTCCGCCATTGGATTCGTGTTGGAATAAAACGCCGCGCCATGTCCATGTCCCAGTGTCGGCTTCCAAGCTTGAATCTTGTGTTCTCTTGTAAAAATAATTCATCTCAATCAGACTCTGAGTCTGAGTCTGAGCTTCTGAGCATTCATGAGTCAAATAACACAAAGTGACAATGAGCCAAGCAGAAGGAGACCCAAAATCCTTCTCGTCCCGCTAAATAAATAAATGAGGGGAATTCTCAATTCTCCGTCCCGTCCTCTGTCTTTTCTCTTAATCATGAAGGCAGAGTTAGAACTCGAGGATGACCTCATCCGCTCAACTCAAAAGGACGCCAGACACAGCACAGTCACGAGTCACGCACCGTAGAGTACAGCCCATGTCCAAACCAGTACAGTATATCCTATCCTCTGCTCCATCAACTCAATTTTGATCAATTAGAAATTAAACCCATTTTATCTAACATTATTCCCTTAATTCCCTTTCCTCCCTCTCTCAATTTTCAGCCACATCAATTCAAACACGAGTATGGGGTCTAAATTAGTACCAAAGTGCCCACTGGCCGCCAGTTTTTGACAAATTGATGAAATAATTTCAAATGACAGAAAATGCCCAGAATTTTGACGTATTGAATAAAGTTTCTTTCGACGGTCAGTGTAGTTGGGTCTTTCGGATTTTGCCTGTACTTGTCACAGTTTATTGCCTGTCGTTTAGTTTTACAGTACAGGACGTCAATTCTCTTCATACCTTGTCAAATCTTAAGCTCAGTCTCCTTGGGTTATTACGTCTGGTCAGTTAGATAAGGTCAAATGGTCAAATAATACAATAAGCTCCTAAAAACTTAAGAAAGATTCCCAAAAGAAAAATCCTTAGTTCGAATTCCAGCAGTAGCGAACTACTGGCATTTATGCTTAGCTGAATTGTAGTTCGATTTATGGAAATAACTGAGCAAAAAAAACAGTCATTCATGAGTAAAATATTTTATCTTCTGTTCCATCCACCCCATTTTTTGAATTTTCAGCAACGCAAATAATGAGTGACACTTTAGGAAGAGATAAATTGAGTAAATGATGTAGGGAGGATAACCTTGTCATTGTCAATCCAATTTTTTTAAAACTTTGCCAAGAACTTCCTTCCCTTTTCCTTTCCCTACAAACATCTTTCTAACTCTGCTTTAGCTTTAGCTTTCATCCATGAAAGTTGAGAAAAATTGTTGGTACGCTTTCGCGTATCACGTAGGCTGACGCTTTGGGAAAATCATTCATCTTCATTTTCTAAAAGCCGTTTCCCGTTTATATGCTTCAAATATTGACTTCCCTTTTACTTTTCACTCTTTTTACATACATAAAACACAATAGTGTTCGTTCTCGTTCTACAGGGTGGTTCGTAACATTTTATTCCATCTCAATAATATGCATACATACACATACCCGATTTGAGCAACAAAGTTTCGAACCACCCTCTACATGTGCGATACACATGGACAACCATGCAGCCATATCCCTTTTTTCCCATCATAATACGTAAGTTCAAAAGTTGTAAAGACCTTAAATACAGGCACGCGACATATTGAGAGAATTTATGTGATGGTAGCTGTAACTAGTCGTAGGAAAATTGAACGAAAAAAAAGACAGGACAAGGAAGGACTGAGGATGTAAAAATAATGATCTTCCTTCATTCTCCTTCCTCCTCTCCATTAAGCTCACATTAAGTCAAAAACCTTAATAGACCCGCCCCCAGCACAAAAATCTAACCCGGGTCGCCAACTTATCTTTATCCTTATAGCTAATCTATCCTATCTCAATCTCAAAACTTTTTAATTTAATCCAAAGTCTCAGTCAGTCTCAGTCTCCAGAGTCATCCTAATGACATGCCATGCCAGCCAAAATTAATGGGAGGTGGAGGTTCCATACACCCACAAGGGAAGGTCATTTTCATTTTATCATTCTCAAATCTCCCTTGTCAGCGTCTGTGTCAGGTACTAGTACTAATAAAATTACTAATAGGGATTTTTCTGGTATAAATATATTCCAGTTTTGTGGAAAAACCCGGGAATATATATCTGGAGCAAAGACTCAGGAGTAATTCCCGTATGAGTATGACGCTGATGGTAAAGCGAAAGCGGTACCTTTTGAGGGAATCGATTTCCTTGACCCTCGACTACCCTTCCCTTCCTTTCACTCCCTTTCCCTTGCGTGTTTGAGTGCCGTAAGAAGAAAGTCCATGTGAGTAATGCAATGTAAAGTAAAGTAAAGTAATGTAATGTAATGTAACGTAATATCCTTGCCCTGAATCCCCACCCCTATTACCATTACCACCCATAGAATAGAATAGAAATACATACATATCAAACGCAATGCAAGTACATGAGAGGGAGAAGAAAATTGAAGAAAGTTGTAAAAAGAAAATCCGGGAATTTGCCAACTCCATAGTTGAGAAGAGAAGAAGAGACGAGGAAAAAAACACTAAATATATAGTCGAGGGTGAAATAACCCAAACTGGAACTGGAACTGAAACTACAGAAGTAGGAGAAGTACCAAAACCTAATCCACCCGTCTATTTGGTTGTCAACAGGAATACCCAGTTCTCTAGCTCTTTTCCCTCAAATACATGACACAGACAAACATCCCATAGACTAGACCGTCCGTCCATCCAACACCATACGCCATGCCATACACCACAACCACTCCGGTCACTTTACTTAGAGGGCAGTCCAAAAATTTTGCCATCCTAGCCCTAAAATTCAATTCTTTCAGACATCGCTTATATTGGATCTCAAATTCTTATGCATGACCCACATTTTCGAGCCACCCTGTATATATTTCACGATTCAATGAAGTCCAAGTACTAGGTCTACTACCCGCAGCTAAATCCACGCCTACGAGTGGTAATAAAGTATATGTCCAGTTGTCCAGTCCACCAAACCGAACTTAAACCAGACACTGGACACCCACACCATGCCATGCACTGTGGCTCCGGACTTGGACCACCAAAAAAAACTGAAAGTGTCCAGTGAAAGAAGTGGAGTGACTGGAGAAAAAAAAATACAAGTCGTTTGGTCCTCCCGGTTGTGTCAGCAAACAAAAACACCAAAGGAAACTTGTTTTTTTGAAAATAGAAAAAGAAAAAAACAAAGTTCTCTAGACCAAACATTCCGTCCCCCTTTGAATTACAGTACTGCAGTACAGGGTGATATGTGATATATCATCATATGTCCTAAATCCTACAGAGCGAGAGATCAAAATCCGAAAACGGAAAAGAAAAGTATTTTTCACTCTGAATTCCAATTCCAAATCCGGTAGAAACATCAGAAGGCTTTTTAACATGGAACATGACGATCATACCTAATCAGCACAAACCGAACGGCTTATGGCATCGCGAACTATCGCCTAGGATTACGGGAACAGGGTGTTTCAAAAATATCTCCAAAATATCTAACAAGCAGACAGAGATTTTTCCGACTTTGGTAACACCCTGCCGGATGCGATGATATATGAAGGACTTTTGCCATAGTGTTGGCCAATTCATGCATGAGACACCCTATCGGACAAACTGGGAGATAGAAAATCCGAAACAAAAGGAAGAAATCAGAGAATGAGAAAAGTAAAAAAGCAGAAAGAACCGAAAAAAAAGAAAGGCAGAAAGACAGAGAGAAAAAAAAACCGAAGGGAGAGAGACCTCGTTTTCGGGTCTCTCTCAATGGCGGGCTCTGCCTCTGCCTCTGCTCCACAGTCCGCACAATTCGACTAGACATGCGAGCGAAGGAGCATGCAGAATGGAGCCAGCTAGTTAGAAGGAGTCAGTCTACGTCTAGAATCTAGAATCTAGAATGGAAAAGACCTTTACTTTACGCAGGAGAGTAGTAGTAGTAGAGTAGAATAGTACGTACGGGTAGTGTAGAGTGTAGTGTAAAGCCCTCATTGCCGGAATTCCCGAATTCGGCATAGAAATATCGACCCATCTCTTCTCTCTCTCCTTCCTTTTCATTTTTGGTCGATATTCCGTTCCTCCATCCAAACACACCAACAGACTTCCACCATGGCACACATTTTCATTTTCTATTCCATCCATTCCATTCCATTCCTATAATACCCGCCATACCACCCGCCTAGTGCAATGGTGTGGGAGATTCTATTCCTACCTCTACACACAGCACAGACAACCTCAACAGGGTCCCACTCAACATGTACCACCTTCTTCACCAAAAACTTCCATCTTGCACAAAATTTCAAAATTTCAAATTTTTATGGACACTTTGTTTTTCCCATGCATCAAAAACATTTTTGTATAAAAATGTATAATATCAACTTTTCTACTTTTCCCATATTTGATTATGAAATGAAATACAAAATATATATTGAGTGGGACCCTAGTGATTTCTGTACAAATTCTGCCCGGTCCTCAACCTCCATTCCATTCCATGGTAGAAAATAACGTTGGGATCCGCATAACCCGTAAGTCCGTACCCGGGCATCCCCATTTGTCAGCACAGAGCAGAGCAGAGAACCAGGGAGAAAACTTTCAAAGGTTTTCTGCCTCTGTTTCAGTCTATGTGCGTATATCCTATCCCTATCCTATCCTGTGCATGGGTAACTAAACAAAATCCACGTTCGTTCGTTCGTTCATTGAACGCCAGTGAGAGTAACTAAAAATAGGTGAAGTCTGTCTCTGTCTTTGCCTCTTTTCCCTCATCTCCTCTGCTTATACATACATTTTGGGCCAAATATTCCTATGAAGAGTCACCGTCGTCATATTGGACTATGTGGACTATGTGTAATACTAATGCCCATGGCACGGATGTTGTCTGTCTTCTCCTCAATTCGATTAAACCATCTAATTTATTTAAGAACCAGCTGGGACGGACGAAATTCTAACCAACAGTTTCTCATCTCATCTCTCTCCCATCATCAACACAAACACAAACAGGGTGGTCCATAATTACAATCTCAACGTTTTAGACATATAGTCCTGTCCGGTTTAGAAGTAGTTATGAATGAACCACCCTGTATGTGAAACTACGCATCATCATTAGATCCAATAATCCAAAATTGTTTACTTCCGGGTATCCCAGAGACACAATTCTATGTACTGTACGTATGACAAAAATAGCAAAGTGGGTATTGTATTTATTCTGTAACAAAATTGGAAGCCCAATTTAATTTAATTGGGTGAAATTGAAATCTACGAATTTCTCTTCTGCTAGATAAGGTAGAATAGGAAAGAAATAAGGAAAAGTAAAAACTTCACTTCACAGCACAACGGCACTAGAGCAGAGCACAGGAAGGAATTCATTGGAAAAAGCGAAAGGAAATTACAAGGATCCGAATCGGATTAAAGAAATGGGTCAAAGCATCCGCATCCGTCTCTATGAGGAAGAAATAGAAAACTAAACTAAACTAAGTCTTCATAAACCATCCAACTTTACACAAGTGAAAAAAAAACGAAAAGAAAAAAAGTTTTGCAAAGTCTTCACAATTTGCACTTACACATCTTTGCAAAAAAAAGAATCCGAATTTCGGCATGGCATGAAGTAAAAATCCGACGGAGAGAATGTGAAATGCCCCAGGGCTTGACGCAATAACTCAACTCCTTCCTTGAATCCTTAACTAGAATAGACGCTCGTTAGTTGGAATTGGAAGTCAGTCACAGTCACGTAAATCAGTCGACTCAATCACCTTTGACCTTTGAAAAATACGTACGTACGTAGCCAGTAAACCAGTAACCACAAAGGGAAAGAAACAGAACAGAACAGAAACTCAAGTAAAATCGTTCGTTCTTGTTCCAGTTCCAGTTCAATTTGGACTTTTCGTTCGCTTCGCGCGCACTACACTTAACTCTGACTCATTTCCTTTCTACGCTTCCTAATCCATTTTCCTAAATTTCATTCATTTTATCTCTTGACAGCTAAGTTTTAGGTCAGGATGTATGGGAAAACCATTAACTCCTCTCGTTCCCAACCCAGTATCCCAATTTCACTTAGGATTTTTTACAAGGCAGTCCATCAACTATCGCCCCATACATCAAACTCAAGACCCAGATCTTGGCCTTTCAGAATTTTTACAGTCTCCATGGTTTTCCATAGGAAATCAGTATTAAAATTCTGTGTAGGATTTGAACATTTCAAAAAGTTATGGGTTTTTGCATTTCTGAAGAAAAATACGATATGGACTGTGAACGACACAAGATTTTGGAAGCAGACATTCAAAAAGTGGAACCAAATCAACATCAGGTCCATTTTGACTCATAGTTTTTATACTTTACTTTACTTTTCTTATTGAATTCCATCTCATTTCCCCGTCAAGACCAGAAATAGCAGAAATAGGATCCAAGAAAACTCCTAGACCTGAACATGAACATACTCCTTCCCCGAAATGAACCAACTCTTGAGATCACCCGGGTAGTTTAGTGAAATCCATTCCATTTCAAAAACTCTTGGTGGGAGTTTCAGTTCCAGTTCCAGTTCCGTTTCAACTTCTGTCAACTCCTCAACCCTCATCCACATTCACATCTGGACTTCCACTCAAAAGTTCAGTTCAGTTCTACTTTGAGCGCCAGACCCAGACCATAGCCACCCACATATTTTAAATTCCGATCCAAACTCATCCGTCTTGCCCTCCACTCCATCCAGTCCAGACCTTCCCTTCAATTTTATCTCTAATGTCTTCTCACATTTAGATTACACACAAAAACATTCCACTCATTTTCAAAAAAGAAAAGAGAAAAAAAAGTTAAGAGTTGAAAAGTAAGCCAAAACATTTTAAGTGCTGCAGCTACCTCAACCTAAACTCATGTAAATCCAGACTTACTCAAGTCACAGTCAGATCTTGAAAGGTTTTCAACCATACCATAAGGGCTCAAAGAAAATGAACCATTTAGTTTAGTCTGCGTCGTAAGTCCTTCATCTTACATTAGAAGGAAAGGAAAGTAAGTCAAACTCATCTTCATCTTCCTAAGTACTTTTGTTAGCTTCTCTTCTCTTCTCTAATCATTCCATTACCCAATCCACAACTCTCCACTTCAATAGAATAGAATAACCCAACAACCAAAAGACTCAAACTAACGGAAACCCTTGGGGTTTTCCCCAGTCAATCTAAATTGATTCTAGATGCTCGCAATCTTAATGTTTCAAACTTTGAATTCCATTCCACATCATTTAGAACACATGGCGTCGTCTAACGTCAATTAGTACCAAGAATTTGAATTTTCAAATAATCCCGCCACGCCAATGTATCCTTTTTATAGAACGGGCTCTCTGCTAGTAAATCCCATGCAATATGTGAAACAAGTCAAAACCTTCCCTTGAGAATTATCTTACTATATAAGCACAAGACGAAAATAATAAAAACATAACATGTCGTCTTCCCTTGTGCTTGTGCCGTGTCAATTCTTTTTACTGTTAAATCCCCTTTTTGAAACTCTTTGAGTTGATATCGTATTCGTATTCTTCCCACAATCGCCACCAAAAGAATTCTTTGAAGAGAGAAAAAAAAACTTTAAAGATCTAAGAAACTTTTGACTTGACTTTCACACTTGAGTCCCAGTCAGTCCATTGAAAAAAAGAAGAAGATCGAGGGAGAAGACCGAAGAGAAGCCTTATTCCAACTCCATACTTAACCACTTGAGAGTTTAGTTTAGTTTAGTTTGAAAATGTTTGAATGCCCTCAATTGAAAGAATAAAGTTAAGTCTCTTTCACACCCATTAAAATATCTTTAGTCCTCTCTTCCGTCATTTCACTAGGCCAAAAAGAAAGATAGAAAAAAAAGTTTGGTCAATGTTGAATACTAAAACCATAACCAAATTCTGTTCCATATTTCACATACTGTCGAACACGGTGTTTCATAACTATTTAACCTCAATCCGCATTGGAATCAGTATACAGTAAATAAACGTGGTATCCTTTCCTTTGGACTACCCTGTGAATGTTCCTGTAGAAAAGTAAAGAGTTCAATGTTCGAGCATTTAATAAAATAATAATAGCTTGTCCAGTCCAGTCGAGGACGGACAAAATACTATGTATCATTTTGATGATCTGTTAGATATGAGACAGTGACAGAACATTACATAAATTGAGTAGAATTGAACGTGAAGGCCAAGCATGACATTTCCATACATTCAATTGAGTCAATGGGGTCAAAGTTCACTCGCCTTTTGTGTTCGTTCCTTCGTTCATTCAAACTCTGGAAGGAAAGGAAAGAGTTAACTAAAGCCAAAGCCAAAGGTATGAAATGATGATGGTTAGTTTTGGTTAGTTATTTACAACTAAAAACTACGCTTTCCTTTTCTGTCCTGTCCTGTCCATCCCATTCTTGAATCTATGAATATTAAATGGGTCATTCCTATTTGTGCTATAAATATTAGTCACCCAGCCAGCTCAAAACTTCCATGTCAATTTCCTTAGAATCATAATAGTTCGGTTCGGTCTTTTTTGGTTCGGGGGTAAGAAATAGCTAACAAAATCCGGGTATTTGTATTGGCGGGTATTCCGACCCGACCCAGACTGACAACAAAGCAAACCAAACTAAAATTACGTAGCGTGAAATAGTAAATGCGTTGTAGTTGTAGTTTATACCCATCGTGAGTCAACACAACTCTGTTAGGTAATGGAGCTGAGCTAAGCTAATAGGAATAAGAATTGGAAACAGGACACGCAGACAGACACTCCACATGTGAATAATTTATGTGGAGTAGTGGAGCCATGCCATAGTCATAGTCTAGGAAAGAAAACAAGACTGACCCAGCCATTCCATTCCATTCCAACATTTCCTTGCAATTTTATTCTATTCTTGGAATAGTCATCGACTTTTTCGGGTTTTTCCAGTTGTACTTGTACGTACTACCGGGTAACTGACCTCCCCTATTCTATTCTACTTCACTATGTCCCTGTTCTTTCGCTAAAACACGCAAATCCACACTCACAAATTACAGAAATATTAGCCCTCATTTTCATGTCATTCTTGTCAGTCATGTCATATTTTTCCACAAATTCTAATGTTAATTAATCCGAGAATGTAATTAGTAATTAGTTAGCACGACGTTAAAGTTAATGTGCGTGACATGCCAATGGATTATTGATGAACGGCCCCTAATCCATGATATCTTTAATGCACTGGAAAATCGTGTTTTTGTGGTGCACGTGACATGACCAGTTATCATATCAGACTGCCATTTCCACGTATCATATCATATCATAACATATCGTATCATTTAATGAGCATGAAAGTTGAGAAGATAATGGGCTTAGTTGAGTGCGATTGCGATTACAAACGCAATACGTCCGTACGTACGAGCACGAACTGACAAACTCTTATGTTACCCGGATTACTAATCCAGAGTCGGGATGAACTCGGTACGATTTCAATCAATCTAATTGAATTTCGACCCTCTGACTGTGCATACTGACATTTTACGGGTCATTTGTCAGTCAAAAGGTCAAATTCTGAGACTCTCTCTTCTCTTATTCTCACGACACGACTCAATTACAAATGTCAGGGTCAATGACCCAATTTATTATCATTATCTCAAGAAAGAGCACCCTTGTTACCATGCATAATCCTAAATTATGACTCTGAGGGTCCGAAAGGTCACTTTGGACTGAGAAATCTCACGAACCAAAAGAAAATGAAAGTGATCGTGTTAATCCTGAAACCTTCTTAAGATCTTGTTAAATTATTTATGTCTCACGAATTCATTCATGCATGCATGACTTCCAAAACCAAAATCCTTAGAGTAAACTTGTTAATTTGTAGGGTAATAATGCCATGTAGAATAAGGAACTTTGTGCTCTGTTCTTGTTCTGTTAGATCTCATCTCATCTCATCTCATCATGTCAATGTCCCGTCCGTCACCCTTGTCAGCCAGCACAAAACCAACCGAACGATTATCATTACATTTACATGTACATGTACATTCCATGACCAACCAACCAGTTTAAAGTCCGGGTCCTGTTTTGTTCCCTCTGTACATTTATGACTTCACGGCAGGGGACGGACGGCCAGGACAGAAGGGATGAAGGGAATGAACATGAACAAGTTTTAAAAAGTCAGAAGCATATGCAATATCCATGCATGTAAAATGAAAAGCACCCATTCGACTTCACATTGGATTATGTGGAACGAATGGATTATTTAATGACCGAAATATTGATCTATGATCTCACACAACATATCTATATCTCCTACTTCTATGTTTTAATATTAACCTCTGATCCCTTACTCAAAATTTTTTTTAGCAACAAACATTTTTACGACGTAATTAAAAATGTTAGCAGATTTATTTCAATTCAAACATAGTTTCTGACATTGGCATTATTGACCTGACCTATCTCAACAAGTCATGTGCAATGCTGCGAATTTTACCACTGTGTAAAACCAAAGTATACAGTATACCTATATTCTGTAGAAAATACACAGAATTTTTATGCAGCAATAAAATTCCTGCATGGTTATTCTGTAAATTGGACCTTAAATCATATTCATTCAAATATGACTAAATTAAATTGTGGGAATAAGCAATAAGCATGTGAATAAAAATTCTATTTCCGTTCCAAGAAGGAGTTTTGAAATTGGAAAATCCATTCCATTTTATTTCATATCTAAATAAACTAATATTCTCTGGCGTCCTGTTCCTGCCTTGACTCTCAACTACAGTGCTCCACCAACCAATAAGCAAAATTCTAAAGTGGAGTTGAAGTGAGTGAACACTTAAGGTGGTCCTGTACTGTACTTAACACTCCTACATATTCAAATCCCAATCTAAAACCGCATTACAAATTTCTCATCTCAATCTCACATATGGATCTGTTCTGTTGAGCAATACATGGCAATAATAGGAAATGACTCAGTGCACAGTCCAAAGCCCATGCCCTTAATAGGGATGGAGCAGATGAGGCATGGCCTAGCCCTAACGATAAGTCCATTAACCATTAACCATAGCAAAATGAAAGTGACGGAGACAATGGATGCATGGGTCATATGTCATGTCCAACAAATAAGGATAAGGAATTTGTGAATGAAAATGAGAAAGTGACCCCATGGCTATATCTGAACACAACACAACACACAACATCTGCAAAAATTCAACCCGGTAAAACCGGAGCGGAGGAGCAGATGCTAGACGGGAGGATTTACTTTACTTAGGATGGATGGAAAGGATAAACAAAAATGAATAGAAAATGCTAAAAATATCACAATTTCTGGAAAAAAGGAAGAGAAGAGAAACTAAAACTAAAACTAAACAAAAGGAAGGAAGATTGAGAGGAGACGAATGCCGAAGCGTCCTAGGAAGAAGAAGAATGTTTTAATCAAATACAAATACAAAATACATAGTCTGGGTCTCCATAAATGTTTGCCAATTGCCATCCTATCCTCATAAATTAAAGTTGAGAAGGAAGCAAGCACCATGTGGATCATGTACAAATACCAGTACAGTACAGTACAGTACAATTGATCCAAGCAGAAAAAAAACTTTCGATTCCGATAAGCCAGAATTCTGCCAATACCAATGCTAACTAGTACTCTATATCAATAGCGT
>JAQGCB010000954.1:0-17088 GCA_034698835.1 Protaphorura tricampata | reverse complement strand
GTATTCCCATACATGGTAGTTTGTAGTATGTAATACAGTATCCACTGGTCAGGCTGTGACCCGAACCTTACCTACTCTGTCAAATCCGAGTGGGATTCACCTATGAGTAGATTTTCGTATAAGATTCATGCGACCTCCTGTCCTGTTCTAAACGTTACAGAATCTAATAGTAAATTTTCTTATATATATTTTTTTGTATGTGTGTTGTACAGGGTGGAAGCAAGGTAATGGATGAAGTGGGTCCATCATCATCATCAGCTGAACAACTGGAGAGAACTATCATCAATAGTAGTAGTAACAACAGTAACAGTAGAATTGGACTGAGCAGTGAGCGTAGTAGTGAGAGTAGTAGTGGTTATTCAATGAGTACAACAAGTACGAGACGTACGAGGCATAGGGTAGATGCTGGTGAACCCAGGGGTTGTTTCACATCAACTTATGCCAACAACCCACTACCGATTCAACACCAGTCTTCTTCTTTGACTCTAGGAAATACGTCTAGTCGTCTACCACAGTCTCTGGACTACTTTACCCCAATGAAGATGTTAACAGATTTCTCTGTCATCAATGAACAAGTCAATAGTTCTGTACATAATAATAATAATAATAATACAACTAATATTAATAACAACAACAACAATAATCAACAACAACAGAAATTATTACTCAGAGAAATGTTACAAAAGTCTCAACTCAGAAATGAACAACTGAGAATCAAGAGTGGGTATGAAGAAAATATTGAGATTGAATTGAGTAAGATACAAAATAGTGGGAACAGTAAACCACCACAACCCACTCAACAACTCCTTCGTGCCAATGGGTGTAGAAAAAGAAAGTTGTATCAACCAGTGAGGAATCAAGACTCCAATTCACCCGCATACCTTGACCACAACAGTAATGGTGAGTATTGAAATTTTTTTGTGAGAATTATAAGATTTTTTGACACAGGACAGGACTTTCTTTTCTTACTTTCACCAAATGTATGTATATAGTACTAAGAAAATCTTTGAGAAAGTTGGCTATTCCCATTCGCCATGAACACTAGAATTTTTTTAGGAACGGCATGTCTGTTGTAGTTCATAGTGTATTTTACTATGTTGGGGGTTCGATTCCTCGTCGACACATAGCTTATGTTTGTATAATATAGATTTCTACTATTTTCCCTACATGTGGAATTAAGATGCGTTTGCGTATAAGAATCTTCGTGAGAATCTTGGGAAAATGTAAAGAAACAATTAGTTCATCACATAGTATTTGTGAATTTGTATGGTGGTCGTAGTACTTGCTTCTCTTCTATCTCACAATTTTCGGGGTCCGGTCCTTTATGTAGGCATATAAAGTTTGTCAATTTCTTGAAAGTGTTGAAAGTGGTTTTAGTTTTATCCCTATCAAAAGTTAGAGTGAGTATGTTTTCGCCAAATGAGAGAAAACTAGTGGCCATTACCATTACCAAATCTCTAAAGATAAATTCGCGATCATTTAGTCTCATCTTGGGACGAAAGTAAATTACTGGGAACACTTCTTCTGAAAACTTAAAATTGATTTGCCAATTTTAACAAAATATTTGTAAATATGATAAACTAGCGCAATTTCTGATTGAACTCGATATAAGAAAGATCACGATTATGATCTCAATCAGATGAAGCACGTACACGATATGAACGATTTGCAACACCATTCAATTCGTTCAATACTGAACACTGCACTGGAATTGTGTGTTGTTATAGTTCAGTATAGCCTATTCATGCGCGAGGGTTTTAGGTTTTGGTTAATGGAATTATCCTGCATACGGGAATTTCACCGCCAAGCTTTCGCTAACAAGACCTGGAAATTCAAGCTACATTTATTCCATGTAATTTAAGCCTCGACTTCATCGCATCATTCATATACACTCTTACTCAATTCCATTCAACATTTGTTACAACCTACAATGTTATAGTTAGATATTACTTCATCTTCATCACGTCGCTTACAATTGGAATGTATTCTTAGTCTGTCATACATAAATACTCAACTTCTTAGTCAATTTAATTCAAAGAATGATACCTGAAACCGCCTTTACGAATGGATTCGATCATAGTATAGATTTTGACCAGATAAGAAGGTGGCCAGACCATTAAGGTCTTAGTTTTTATGAAACTCTCAAAAATTTATTTTGAACTGCTTGACATAGTCCATTTTGAAATCATTATGAACTATCGCTTTTTAGCCTGTTCGAAATGACAAACATCTACGATTTTTTTAAGAAAACTAGAAGTAAAGGAAGAGTTTCTTTAAGAAATTTTGTAATTGAGTGTTAAGTGCGAAAATCATCCTCATTTACTACTTAATTATTTTCTTCAGGTTCATAAGCATTTATTTTTCCCACGGCTATTTTAGTATATAGGTACCATATGTAACAATATCTTGATGAAGTTTATCGTAAGACACTTCAAACTTCCTTAACTTCTTCCTGAACATTTTTTTTGTCTTTAAATAAAAAAGAAGGAATCCTTTTAAACACCTGGCCCACCTGCATACCATTAGGGTCTGCTCTGAGTCTGACTCACAGTCCAGCCAGCCCAGCCTGTTTTCGCGGGGTGAGCTTATCCGTTGAAATCTGAGTTCCGTTTCTTATACCCGGATATAAATGCACAATGCACCCTCCAGTGCACTCCCGGGTTCTTTTCCTTTGTCGTTTCTACAAGTGGCTTCCTCACACGAACCAGTCCAAGTCAAAGTCTACGTCTATTCCTCATATTGTACACAAACGCAGTACATGTCTTATTTTAAGTGAAAGCTGATTAATAAAATCCTACCCAAGATAGTATTTCCAATAATGAATTCCCCTTATTAGTGATACTTTGACGAGTGCGTAATGTACCGGGCGGTTCGTAAATATTCACCACAGTCTTCTACAGCTGAAGATCTTACAGGTTCAAGTTTAAAATTCAGACTTTCGAGAACGTATGTACAAAACGATCTCCAGATTGGGTTGGTTGTAACAGGGAATGTATAAAATAAATATTATGAACCGCCCTGTACATTTCCGCCTTATACATATTCATTACCGTGCCGATTATTACTTTCCATACATATGCTAAAGCACTTTGTTGAATCGTCCCGTCTAAGTTTCTCTTCAAAGACTGACTGAGTTGGCTGTCTCACAAAATTGGTCTCACTTGTGCAATCTCCGATTCTCTTGATATATCGAGGTGGTATCGAATTCTCCTCTGACTTTCTTGTTTGTCGTATACTTACTTACTTACTTACTGACTTAGACGAAAGAGGTACCGACCGACAGGTAGCCAGGTAGGGCAGGGAAAGCAAGCATAAGGAAAGTAAAGTAAAAGGAGTCCATATCAAATGTACCACCCAATTAAGAAAAGGTTTTCCTTCCTTTTCCTCTCTCTTCTCCTCTAAATACCCCAATTAATTAATGAGACGGGATAAAAAATAAGCAGGAGTGGAAAGGAATAGTAGTAGTAGGCGTGGTAGAAATAGAAACAGAAGCTCCAATGCAATGCAGTGTATTATGAACTTACGTACAAATTTACCCCTTGCTTCAAGGCAAAAAGTTAGAATAGTAGAAGTAGAACTTGAGTTGAGTTTGAGAAGAGAGATCCGACCGTAGCGTAAATGAAAGTTGATAGAGAAATCGTAGAGACGACTGACTACAATGTAGTACAGTACAGTACAAAGCTAAAATCTTACGCCATGTAAATGTAAAGTTCTTATAGTTTACTCCGATTACGGGTGAAAGTCCTTGGCGTCCTCGTCGTCATCATCATCGTCATCCTCTTTATTCCGTAATTTGGAATAAATGCCGGTACATAAATACACATACATGCATATACACATTATACACATACACATACACATAAAACTTACTCTCTCTCTCTCTCTCTCTCTTACCTAACTAACTCCTATCGTCACTTTTCTCTTACTTTTCCTTTGCTAACCGAGTTCTCTTTCTCTTAATAAGGATGACGATGATGACGACCAGAATGAGAGAGAGAGAGAGTTTCTCCTTTTTAATTAAAAAGACCTTTCTCTTTCTCTCTCTCTCTTTCTCTTATGTATTTTCTCGACGACGACGACGACGACTAACTGTTTTTAACACATCTAAGGATTCCAGTTTCTACTTCTACGACTACGAAGTAAACTCTCGCAAAAACTCAATGTTTCTCTGTCTTGTTCCACTAATTAATAGGAGATGTTATTACAACTACTACTAGCGGGAATGGAATGGTGATGACGATGACTGAGCAGTCTAGTCCTGAGGATTTGAATGTTGAGGCAATGTATAACGGGGGGCCTGGGCTCAAGGGGTTGATCCCTAATGAAAATAATGAGTACCCTAAAAAGAGAGAAGTTCAAGAAGGTAAGGAAAGATCTTTTTTTTTTGTTTTTATGTTTTTTTATTATTGCTTAATTGTTAAGTAAGTTCAGGTTTATCATTTATTAGGAGGGTAGGGTAGGGTAGAGAGTTCTCTCCTCTCGTAATTAAGTCATCCCACGTAATTAGATAACTTATGATATTAGCACTTGTCATGTAAAAAACTGTCAAGAAAGTCACAAAGTATTTCTGAAATGCCGTTTCTGTTTTCTCGCGAGAATCTTTAGAAAATTTCTTAGGTGTCAGATGTCAGGAATCGCTTGAATCGCCGCGGAATCCTAGTCCTCCCCTGAAAGTTTTGATTCTGAGTGGATTTTTTAAGTAGGCCAGTTTGTGCCCTTGATAGAATCTATAAAAACTTTTGAAATGATCTCATGTTGTGAATATCGAACATAAAATCATGGAAATGATGCTATAATTAAAACCAACACAAGGGTGTAAAAACAATGAACTGCAAATTAGTCAAAGTTGGGGAAAACGTTGTTTCTGTAATAATTCAACCGAGGCAGGTCTCTGGCTCAGATTACGCACTTTGTACGTCCATACATATATGTACATATACTAAAAACTCCTCTTCTGTTTTATGACTGACTAGACCAAAGACCCCACTTGTGGACGGAAACTACGCGATATTTAACCAATTTCACCAGCAACACAGAAACATGAACGAACCTGACCCCTTTTTCTCTTTTTGTATATTTTGTATGCACCCCAACAACTGAAATGACTGAAGTGGCGAGCAAGCTGTGTTTTTGGCTTTGACTGTGACTGTGTGTCATGTCGTGCACTACTCAGTCGTTTTTCTGGGGCAAAGTATTATTCGCGATCACGATATACACGTACAAATGCATACACATGTAGTAGTATTTGCTATAGTTCTGAAATCAATGAACGCGAATTTTGCGGAATGAACGAATCGTCCATCCCCTCGATCATGAATTCAATCCTTCCGATGCAAATGCAATGCTTTGCCTACCAATTTATCCCGTATTAAAGTGTTTCCCGTTTTGAATAATTAATTATCAGCCAGGCCAGGGAAAACCATTAGTACATTGTAACGTCCTTGTCCTTAAAAAGCAAAAGCTCGTCAGTGTACCTGTTTGTCCAAAATCATTGTATTTTGTATTTAGCTTAAGCATGTCAAGAACAACCTGACAAAATACTTACTTACGAAACGATTTCTTATTCGGAGTCTCACATTGCCCAGAAACGGATAGTGCATTAAGCCTGGCGCATTTTAAGAAGCGACATTGCATTGGTAAATCCACTAAAGGAGGTGTTTAATGTTTCTCCTTGTAAGGATTTCCTTGCTTTCTCTATTCTCCTAATAGAAAAGTAGTCGGAGGGATAATAATACTTTTTATTTTGTAAATAATGTCATCAGGCAAATCCTCAAGCTTAGAGTTAGACCTACGGCCTAGGAAAATTACGTCGTCGGCGTCATCTTAAATGAGGGAAGGCTTATGCATAATGAATTGGTGGAAACGTACGTTACGTTACGTGTGGGGGTCTCAGACGAAAACTTACGATTAGATATTATGTGTGTAGTATGTATCACATTTCTGCACCCTTCTAATGCCTGCTTTCTAGGATTCTAGCTTAGCTTTGCTCGCGGCCACGAACGAACGCTCAGACAGCGACGACGGCTGCATAAAAGGAAGCTTGCTTGTTCAACCCTAGGCAGGGTGCAGGGAGTAAAGTAAAGTAAAGTAAGTAACCCGGGTAAAATTTCACCAAAAGATCACTCATTCTGAAAAGGTAGTAGTTGATGAAGGCGTCTTCACAAAATCAAAGGAATGAATGAACCCCTTTTCTTTGTTCTACCAAGATTTGTCCATGTGTAAGGAGAGACACGCATTTCTGGGGTGGCGGTTTAGTTTATAGTTGTAATATTACATTTTCTCTTTGATTGATCACGACGTGTTGTTGAGAATTCTCTTGTCACAAGTTTACCTTGTCAGAATATCCAGAATTCTCTAGCGAAGAGTTTACCTTGTTAGAACAAGAATCAGTATGTTAGACACCTTGGTTTTGGTCAGAATTAGAAATTAAGTACAGTACATGGAAATCAAAACCAAATTAAGCCTTTCTTGTAGTGATTCACGTAGTCAGTAGCTAGACTTTGGTTTCCGTGAAAATTTCCCCTGCTTTTCCTTCCTAGAATATCTTGCGGTTTTAAACATGACAAGTCGGAAGTCTAGGAAGTATGGTCTAGCCTTATAGAACTTCCTAATTGATAAATTACATGGTAACTTGGATCAAAGGATTCAATGGGCAATGCAATGCAATGACTTGTTAAGAAATATGATAAACCGTTGAAACTGTGATGAGAATTTGCATAATTATATGACGATGGGCAGAAAGCCTGTCTATGTGATGATGTCCAAATTAATTTTGCTATGTATGCTATAACGCAATATACAATTTAAATAAAAATCCGTTCAATTTTGTGAATGCAGGAGATCATCATTCATCACTTGGAAATAACTTAGCCAAAACTCATCCAAACTTACATTCAAATTTACTTCAAACCCCACCATATCTTCAACAATGGAAAGACACATTCAAATCAGCCCTTGTTAACAATATAAGTGATTTGATTGACATGCAATTTAATTTATTATTTTCAACCAATACTCCACCGACATTAAATCCAAATCTTCCAAACCTTCACAACATTCAACCACCATCATCCCTTCAACAACATCACCAGCAACAACAACAACAACATTCCAATTCCTTGCCACATGAACACAATCCACATCATTTAATGAATGGTGGATCAAATATGAGTAAAAATCATCCAAGTCCAACATCAAATCGTTATCCTTCAAGGTACAACCCACTCCCTGTGGCTCCACCCCCTCAACCACATTTCAGTTCAGCATTATTAGCATTGAGTCGCAATTATAAAAGTGTCATTGGAGATGGTGGTGGACTTCGTGGTGGAGATAGGGACAGTGCTATGATCCTTGGTGGAAGTGGAAATTCAGATGAGTATTGTGAAGATAGCCCTTTGAGTCTTGTCATGACACCAAAGAAAAAACGTCATAAGGTAAGAGTTTTTATCATTGAATTCCTTAGCACTAGTAGAATTTTTGTATACGATAGAACGTATCAAGTCGCCCCACCAAATACTGTCGTCGTCGACTCTCATTGTATTGTATCCCGTTGATTTCTGAACCCGAGACCGGTGGTATTACCCGGAAGTCCTGACTTTGCACATTAAAATTTATGAAAACTAAAAATCCGCTTTTAATTCATTAGGTAACTGATACTCGCCTAACGCCGCGTGCCGTGTCACGGTTACTTGATACACCCTCATTCCAAAATTCATCACCACCTCCAAATTCAACCGCATTGAATAACAACAACAACAATAACAACAATGGTACCCCTTCTTCCACTGCAAATTTTATCATTCAACAACCACCGAGTGAACTGGCAACGAGTGTTGCAATCACAAATCCTAGTTTAAATGAGTCCCGTCATTTATTTCCGACATTTAATAACACTGGACCATACAATGGGATCATACGTATGATGGATTCCCCTCCTGACTTTTTGAGTCAACAAAGAGCAAGTTCCGTTCACACGACTGGGGGCTCCGATTCGGAAACTGGTGGCTCATATGATGGCAATGGCCTTGGTGGTAGCTCATTCGGAGGTAAGGATTCACGATGACACTTTTTCTATAGTAAATAAATTAGATTAAATCGATAATGTTCGAATGACCCCCGATATCACCACTGATTTTGTTATTAAATATTTTGTCAATAACTTGAAAATCCGTAACTCGATCGAAGATATCGACAATAAACAAAAATTTCTGACCAAAATTTTAAATAAGATCAACGTTTTAATTTTTAAGGTCATGGCTTGGGTGGTGGTAGCAGTTCATCAACCCTGACCCCAATGCATTTGCGTAAAGCAAAATTGATGTTTTTCTGGGTGCGTTATCCTTCATCAGCTGTTCTGAAGATGTATTTTCCAGATATCAAATTCAATAAGAACAACACTGCTCAGCTCGTGAAATGGTTTTCTAATTTCCGGTAAGAATTTCTTTCTATTTGCTTTGCATTCAATTGGCTCTACTACATAGCAGCGGTTGTAGTAAAAGTGACCAAAAATACGACAGCGAACAAGGGAATCGATTTTTGACTCTTAAATTCTAATTGAACAGAGAATTTTACTACATACAAATGGAGAAGTATGCGAGGACAGGATTGACCGAGGGTGTCAAAAATGCTGAGGACTTACATGTGAGCTGCGAGTCAGAACTTTACCGTGTTCTTAATTTACACTACAACCGGAACAACCATATTGAGGTAAGAATTTTGACTTTTGACTTTCAGAAGACCATACATTGTTATAAACTAGAAATCACTACAGACAAAAATCGAATAAGAAAAAAAATCATAAGTTCTTCTTCTAAGTTTTCACCCCCGGAAAGTATTACCGGAAACTTTCTAAGTTGTGAGTTTCGTGCACGCACGTCGGCACGTCATGCATGCCGTGTTGTTTTGAAGTGCATTGCGTGCTTGTTGCGTGTTCCACCCTTTCCTTCCGAGATTTATCATTCTTATAAGAATCTCTTAAATTTTTTAAAAGAACTTGGATGTCCTTACCAAAGAGTAGGCATACATGCAGGGTGGTTCATAACTTTTTAAATAGGGCTTTCCCCAAAAGAAAGTTGAATTGGGAGAATGGTTATGAGCAACCCTGTACATGACAGAATGTGCATTAAAAATGTACGACTTGCATGGTCGTTGAGATTTTACATGAAGAAAGAACGTGAACGCCTTCACCTTAGTAGTATTTGTTTTCTAAGTCCAGCTTAGGAAACATAAGCCAATCATTTCCGGGATTATTTCTGACAACCATACCTTATTTTACTTCCTATATAGGTTCCATCGTCTTTTCGCTACGTCGTTGAGCAAACATTACGTGAATTTTTCAAAGCAATTCAGAGTGGAAAAGACTCTGAACAAAGTTGGAAGAAAGCTATCTACAAGGTGAGTACCTTTCTTTTCAAATGCTTGAAAAATTTGACTCCTACTTCTCAGGTCTAGAACTTCATCTGTGATACAAATATTTTTTTTCTTTCTAAAATTTACTAAGCAGATCATAGCAAGACTGGATGATCCTGTTCCAGACTACTTCAAGTCACCAAATTTTCTTGAACAACTTGAATGATTGTTACTTCAAAGCATGGACTCTTGTACTGTAGACATGAATTACCACCACCCATATTTTGTTTTTGATTTTTAGACGTTTTTGTATAAAAACGATGGGAAAAAAATGATGTTACCTTGTAGTTTTTAGAATTTTTGATTACCCAATTAGCATTAGCCAGTAGTACGTACGTACGTACGTACACGTGCGATTGTCTCGGCTGACATTGTGTAAATAATACAAAACTTAACTTATAGGGGTGGACTTTTGAATGGAATGGACAAATGAAAAAAAAAAACCATGCTTGCATGGATGATGATAGTAATTTTTTTAGTTTTTACAAAAAAAAATAATTAATTAATTAACTAAACTTTTTCATACTACAAACTTTAATTGTAATTTACACTCTAGTCTTTAGATTTAAAACTCTTTTATCTATTTAAAACAAACAACAACCTTTTTTTCAAAACAAAAAACCACAATACCAATAAGCACTAGTCAATTAAGTCAACAACAACAAAACAACAATATTAATTAAAAAAAAACCTACGCATTGCAACATTTTATGATTTTACAAACATTCCATTGAGTACACACAAAACAAACCTTTGTGCAAAGCAAAAAAAATAATCTTAAGTCACATGTTAATTATTATTATTATTATTATTAAAAAAAATAAAATAGAAGTCTCTAAATCTTTGCTGTTTCTGTGTCTTAATTGTGCATCATTTTTAAGCATTCATGTTTTTTTTGGGCTAAAGAATATTTTGGCACACCAATGAATTGATCGTTTTCAATTAAAGTATTGCGATTGCAACGCAATCCATGGAAATTCAATGTGCGAATTAGAGCTCAAATATCTTCTCTTCTCATAATAAATTTTTACTGCTTCAAATTAAAAATTCTATTTTTAATATTTCACATCTGTTGAGGGCTTTTCAAGGAAAGAAATGAATTTCTCGAAATCTTCCATCATAGGTACATTCGAGCTACATAAGTACGTATTTCTGTAGAAATGGCATTCCAGGTAAGTGTACGCAAAACATACATTACTACGTCAACAGACATCCGCAAAAGACATTTAAGTCAATATTTGCCAACAGCCGCCTAAACCTGAGTTATCAACAAAAGAGAAAAATACATACGTACTTATCGTATGAACTATAAAGAAACGAGAAAATAATACATAAAACATTATTTGATGTGCCAAGAACCTACCTGTCGTCGTGCGTACCATCGACTTGAAAGTACTATAGAAACTTCATTTGCATTAGAAGTACAGAAAAATAACACATGTGGACGTTTATATCACAACATATGTGGTAGTTCTTCCTTCTATTATTTCCATCTGGAATCTGGAACTTAACGCAAAGAGAGAGCTATACAGGCAAAGAGTTGACGACGATTCTTTTTTTTTTACTACTTACCTTAGCGCAGCTCAAGTACAAGGAAAAAGTAGGGCGAAAAATAAGAACTACAAATTTTACGTTTATCTATTAGATTATGTTCTAGGCTATTTGTTAAAACTTTTTAAACGCCGCCTTGACTTAAATCATTCACTATGTTAGAGATCAAATCTTCAACACGGCTAGTCAGCAAGGGCACCTGTTTAAACTATATATTGTATCAAAATCCGCCGAATTATTTGCTAAAAATGCCAGATTGTATGTAGAGATAGTCTCGACTATTATTCAAACTGTAATTGATTTTGATGTCTCTTGAGAGTTACCAGAATATTTAGCGGATAATCCCAAGGGTTATCGGACTAACCGGACAACCAAGCCTAGGTGGAAGAAAGTTTTCTGTCCTGATATAATATAATGGAGTGAAAGTTTGTTCGGTTGAATTCAAACACAAAATCTACCCGACGTCTTTAGTAAACTGCGTTGAAGGGACCAAAAATTAACACAAGCGTAAAATTTCCGCAAAGCTCTTCCGCCACAGAATTTTTCAAGACATTCATTGTACAAAGCCGGCATTTATAGATACTCCGATTACAAAGCATACTTAAATTGATCTACGCGTCCATCATCGGCTTGTTTCCTTTTAAATTATTCTTACGTCGAGTCATTGGCGAATGATGAGCTCAACTCAAAAATTGCACGGTTTAGAATTCCTTTTTAAGATTCCTCAGCATTCTGACAATTCTGACAATTCCCAAAGTAAAGTCCTGAAGGATAGAAGCTTCTAATATCAAATACATTTTTCCTTGCTGGAAACATCGCATGTGCATATGCTCGCCTGATTTGACGTATGCCCGGTAACAAATCAAGACAAATGAAATAAAAATGATATGAGTAAAATGGCTTGGGTTCAAGTCAAGTCTAACCCTTTCCTTTCTCTCCTGTTCTGGAAAGTTGCACCACACACCTGTTTAATCTGCAGAAATGCAGAATGGATGCTATAACTAACAATAGCTACACCGTACGAACTTAGCCTTAAGCATTTGCATTTGCATTTGCACAGCATAGCACCGAAGAGACTAAAAGTTCATGAGCCAAACAAGCAAAGGAATCGAGGATAAGCAGAAAATGTGCGAGAATTCCTGAGGAACACCACTGGATTGGATTCTATGCGCTGGAGAAGAAAAATGAAACTCGTCCAGTCTAAAAATCCGCCTGCATCCCTGCCATCTGCGTGAAATCTTTTCTGTCCAGAATTTTTTGGCTCATAGCATTTTCCATAGGCGGGTGTATAGAAGGCTCCTTTTTTCTTTCCTAACGAAGCGCGTGAGAGTCTGAGCCAATGGTAAGTCTGGAAATAAAAAGAAACTGGTTGGAGAGAGTGTGCGTTGGCGTTGGAAGTGAAAAAGAGCGTGCCGGTTTTTGGAAAAACTCCATGCGCATGGAAAAATTTTTACTCCAGGATTTTCTATCCCGCCAACAGGAAAACTTTGGAATGGAACGCCTTTCCTTCCTACCCCCGAAAACTTTTTCAACCCCTTTTCCAGCCCTCCTTTTTCCTTTACTACTATTTTTCGGGTAAAATTTCTCTATAGTTCCAATAAACCCCCCGCATGTTCTATGGAATGGAATGGAATATAGAAAAGTTTTCCAGACAAACACAACATTCACCTTTTTCGTTAGTTTCTAGTCAATCTTTGGTTGAGTTGGTTGGTTTTTGGTTGGATTCGGATTCTATTTTGCAATTCTCAGGATTCAAAAGGAGAAAGCTTGGACGAAACAAAAGTGAAAGTTCCAGGGAAAGTCCTTCCAGGGAGAAGAAGAAGAAAAAAATTCCAGGTTTCCCAGGGTTTGCTTAGCTGGGTCGGTGGTGGACTTTCATTTCATTTCATTACATTACATCAGATTACATTAGACTCTGGAAGACCAAATGGGAAAACCTGGAAAATGGCCCTGGACGGACGGACAGGACAGAACTTGGACTTAGGATTGGCTAGTAGTACTCATCCGTAATAGTAAAATGTGTGGTGGATAGTGGCTAGCTTTAGTAGTTTTGAGCTAAATCGATTTGCATCTCTACTTTCTACTCTTCTACTCTCCGTCCGTCGTCTCGTTGAGTCTTCTCTTTCATTTTAAGGAAGCAATCCCCTGTTGGTCACCATGGAAACACACGCATGGTCTGCAACATTTCTCTTCTTCAAACGGAACGATGGACGGACCGACGGGGCTATGAAGCTTAGGTTGCTCAAAGGGAGAAAGTACAAGTTGAAGTAGAAGTAGAAGTGTGGAAGTGAGAGAAACCCAAAGAGAGAGAGAGCTAAACTACCCGGGTTTTAGGTAGTCAGTCAGTCCATGTTACCCGGGTTCCAGGGGGAACTTTAGGTTTAGTATTAGATGAGAAGAGGTACACTCTCCAGGTCTCCTGCTTTTGTGTGTGCTTCAAACTTTCTCAAAAGTGGACATTTCTTTTTCTTTTGTGGTTGCGTCGGGGTGGGGAGGGTTTTCGGGGGTTCTCCCCTTCCCTTGCCTTGCCTTCCACACCCATACATGATCTAACTCTTTACTCTGAACTCTCTGGCGTCTGGCCTCGGGTAGTATTAGATACCCGGACGCAAGTCCAAGTTCTCAGTTCATGTGGGTGCTTCTCAAACCTAAACTCCTGGTCTGGTCTGGAGGAGTAGTTAGTGGGGGTGGTGTTTGGAAGAAGAGACTGGACAAATGTGTGGATATTTGGTCCGAGAACCGAACCCCTTTTCCCGTCAACTCTCCAAGAAATTTTTTCGGATTTTTCCCACACCGCCCCTCCTTTTCCCCACTCACTCCTTTCCCTTCCTTCCTTCCCCTAAATTTCAACGACGACTGCACTCTCCTACTACTTTGGAATGGAAAGACCGACCGACCGCCGGACATGGACATGGAGAGAGAGCGACCAAACCTTAATACCCGGGCATCTGGAGATAGCCCTCCCATATATCTTTCCCTTGACGCAACTCCTCCTCACATCCTATACATACATACATATATGTGTGTGTAATAAATCATGCCTCTAATTACATCTCTCTCCGTCTCTATGTCTCTCTTTCCATAATATAATTCCTTCTTCCAACTACATAGACAGAACTTCCAGTTTCCAGAGTGAGAGAGAGAGGAGAGACTCCAGGAGGAATAGGAAGGAAGGAAGAGAGAAGAGAAAACCTAAATGCATTGCATTCACTTTAAACTAATCCATATGACAGGAGAGTTTACATACGTCGTCCATATATAAGTAAGTGTACGTAGAAATCCAACAGATCCGATCCAATGTGTAGTATGTGGTTGAGCTGTGTGTGTGTGTGTGTGCTCAAGTAAAGAGAAAATCGATCTCGACACATACACATCCACACACACACACATTACATTTCCCTTTTGTCCAGTCCAAAAGGTTCTGGTCGTAACCATTGGTTACCACCAGAGTCCAGTCCAAAGTGCTTTACATAAAGATCGATCTTTGATTTCACTTATGGTGAAGCCGCCTCCTTCCGTCTGCACATCTCTGCGAAAATGTACTCTGTCTTTGCCAAAGGATTAACTGGGCACGAGCTTAAAACAATGCATCGTCAGAATATACATATGTACGTTACGTACATACGTATGTACCTTGGTGAAAGCAAATGTTCATTTCTGAGATTTTAGAATATTCGGGCTAGAGAAATACAAGTGTAGCATACGGTACACATAGGTAATGTGTTATACGTACAAATAATTTTCTGATGTATTCAAGTTTTTTAGTTAAAGATATGGCATTAGGGTAGGGACATACCCAGATCACCGCTTATGAAAAGTGTTGAACATTTTTAATCATTTATTTCAACAGGGAAGAATGATGCATTCTTGGAATATATGGTGAAAGTCTGCTTTCACTTTGACAGACAAGATTTCATATTCCACCAAATCGTTGCAAAATTAGAGACCGGTGTTTCTGATTGGAAAAGTCAGATGATACAGTACGGTGAGAAGGGGGGTTGAAATTGCACCAGTGGCAATTTTCCATAGTGTCCATTTTGTCAAAAATATAAAATAAGTTTTGTACGGACCTATTGGTTTTTGCGTTTTTGGGAATTCCATTTCTGTTTCGATAGAGTTCACGGTCTAAAAATTCTCTTAAAAAAATTCTTATTACCCAATTCTTAGCTGACACTCTCGCATGCAGAAACGAAGGGTAGTAAGATCAAACAGAATTTCCTAAAGCCTAATCCTTATGCAAACCTCAGAATGTGCACTTCCTTGCCTCATCTCTCCACATACACATAATACATACACGTGCATGGACCTCAACTCCTTTGCTTTCTCCAACTCATAATTTAACTGCATAAAATTAATGTTAAAACTGGAAGGCGGTGTCAGATTATTAGAAGTCTTCGACTTCTGGAATGGAATCTGGAGTGTCTGTGCGTGTAGTGGCAGCGGTAGAGCGCTAGGGTTTGCCTCAGTTGAGTATAATCGGATCAGACAGAAAAGCCAAACCGGCAAACCGTGAGTACGCTTCCCGGGTGCTTTTACTTTTGTGTGGAGTTACCGGGACTTGAATGCATCATGTCAACTCCACACCGAGGAATCATTTGTATTATTTAATAGTAAATCATTTATAATGTGAACGTGGGTGACGTTAAGTATCCCACGACATGTCAGCATCTCAAGACACTTTCAGTTTTACTCAACTACTTATCTTATATGACTTGTCTTGTACAGCATGCGATATGATGTACAAATTGCAAATTGTTTTTACCTCAGAGTCATCAGTCGGCTTTAGGTGGGTGATTAATGTATGCTTTTTAAAGTGTATTTGTTGCAAAATCACAGCACTTAATTATCAAGTAAAATTTTCAGCAAAATTCAAGTACCTTAGTTCAAGTAGAGAACATTTCCGTTAATTGATATTTACAGTTCGAGCATCACTAATTAGCTAGCATGTCAAATCAAATCAAAATATCGCGTGTGTGTACAAAAATGCTTAATTATAGAAAAAAATCTTTTGCAACCTGCATATTTGCTCTGGTAAGTTCAACAATCGTCTGTGTAGCAGTGGTCTGACATATCCCTTCCTGGCGGATCGAACCCCTCAGCACAGAAAGCCAGCAAGTGTGGTACAGACACGCTACAATGGACTGCCGAAAATGCTTATCGTGAAGAGTTCATGTTCAACGATTTTTTTCATGTTTAGTTAAAAACTACGAATAAAATATATTGATTTGTTGTACAATTCTATCGAATATTTTCTTCACGTGATTTTTGTAATTATTTTTTAAAGACAAAAGGGTCGGGTTTCAGACGAAGCACTCAACCTCATGATTTACGAGACCACGAGCTTCTATTGCAGTGAACTGGTTTAAATTAGAATCTCCTTTCCTTCACATGACAATTCAACAGAGTATTTGTATCTGTAGCCCACCAACACCTAATCTGGATTCTTGAATGTCCTTATCTCCTTAAGCCAACTCACGAGGCTTTGCTTGGGTTGTTCTTCAGGAAACTGGAAAGTTGAAGACAGGAAATCTCCCCCTTTGACCGATTCCCTTGTGAGGAATTCAAGCTTTATCTAAACGCAATAAAAGGAAAGAACAGAACATCCTGGCAGTTTCTAACATGCAACTGTTGAACAACTTATGCATAACTTGGATGAAATGATTATTGTGACTTCCCTTCCTCTGAAAACGTTACCATAATCTTCTAGGTAATAATGTATGCATGTTTCAGAATACACAAGTAGAATCAGAATCTCATTTGGAACTCAGAGATCTGAATAGCCACTTGCTGAATTTAATGTTAACTTGATTTTACACGGACGACCCGACGTCTGAAATTCTGAATACATGACAAGAAACAATACAGACACAACGTTAAGACATTTTAGACGTGCGTCCGAACTCAAACAGATTCATGCCTGAATCAGTTCGCCGTGTGTATGGTGGGAGCTTATCTGGAAGATCCATTGGTTTTTTTAATACGCATATCCATATCCGTACGAATCAATCGTAAAACAAAAACCAGCCGCTTAAAAAATCGTCCATAATGTTACATACAGTGGACTCTCTATATACCGAACTCGAAAAATGCACCAAAATGTGTCCAATAAAGGGAAAGTTTAATATACAG
>JAQGCB010000953.1:0-17089 GCA_034698835.1 Protaphorura tricampata | reverse complement strand
CTGTTATTTGCAATGAGATAGGCAACAGGAAGCTACTTCAATTATTCTGTTCGTAGGACTGGAGCAATGCGAAGCAGAAAAGGGGAAAATAACATTGCGGTTATAATGCTGTACTTCTTAGGGCAACTCGGCTTGACCCAAGTCTTTCGTTATACAGAAACATGTAAAGGCGAGCACGATTAACTAGCGGTTAAACTTGTTTGGAAGCATCCAAATGATGTAGCCCCATATATCATGGGATAACGCCCCCATGTTAAAGAGATGGCAACGTTATAGAGATATCGCCCCCTAATGTTAAAGAGATGGGACCACTTCTTACCCTCTAAACGTCATGTACCCACTGTCCCAACCACTTTTCTCTAACTCTCTTCCACGGGCTTTCTATCCAGTCTCGACTGTTTATTTCTGTTTCAAGGCATGAGGCAGTACGTCCAAGTCCAACCCAATTTAAGACTGATTTTTTGCCTCCCCATTTACGTACACGTACATGTGTCCGAATTGTAGTATGTCATTCCATTCTGGGTGAAATGAAACGACGACGAAGAAAGCTATAGAAAGTTAACCCTGGGAGCGATGCAGGAAGCTTTGGTTGCCTGGGGAGAAAGTGCTCATATTCGCTCGCACTTTGTGGGATTCACTTCACTCTAGATTTTCACGGCATCATGTTCCATGTACTGTACTGTATGTGTCTAGGTTCACGTTGTGATGTTGTGAACGTGCCGTGTCGACATGCGGGCATGAAAAGCACTTTCATTTCTAAGAAGGTGGCCTTATGGCTGAGACTGTGGTGGATGATGTATCCGTCGCAATTTTCCAAAGTGTCAAAAGTAAACGCTCCTATGTTTGTTTTACCCTTGATGAACTCCTTTGTCACAATTTTTCTAATCCGCCGGTCTTTATACTGGCAAACTGGAGACGTCGACGTGCTCGTGTTATGCTGGGATGGAATAATCCACCCGAATACACAGTCACAGTCTCACAGTCTGCTTCGTGGTTCCAAGATAAATATTTACGGTTCACACGTGTGGCTATAAGAGCGTAAACTAAAAAGAGGCTGTGACTGTGACTTGTGTTTTAGCACTGCACTGCACTGGTTTTGGACTAAAAGCTAAAGCTACTCGGCTCCTATTGGTTCATTAGCTCATAGTGTGTATTATTATTTCACTGACGTACGAAAGTGTCGCGCTTCTTCAAATTAAGAAGATGGGTAATGAGAAAGAGAAGCCGTTGGTTCTAATGAAAAGGAAATGGAAAGACTATTTCGCGAGAATAGAGTGATAAGCGTGGTGTGGACGACAAGGAAAATACTTCAGATGTAAACACCAGATCGACTAGACCACGAAAAATTAACTAGATCGAAAACGACTATTGATTATTTCGAATTTCGAATCTTTTGATTCGGACACAACGTTTCCTTATGGAATTATCTGTATGCCTGAATCTTTACAAAAGTGTGGATTCCGGAACAGAAATATTCTAGGGTAATCTCTGGGTACTGTTGTCATTGCCTTATTTTTTGGACACATAACATGCAATGGAATCTGTACATGCTGACAGCCGACAGCTCTTTCATTCAAAATTTTCATTAGTCGAACTGAGTTCACGGTTCTGTATATAGAAGGATTACGCCCATTCAGAAAATATGAAAATTATAATTCACATAATAATATTTCATACCAACTGTGGCGTGGCACACCTGTCTAGCGGACGGACAATTCAATTGATTTGAGATAATTCCATAGCACATATCCGTCAGTAAAGCCTAGAGTTTGAATACGTAATACTATTTTTAGTAAGCTTGCGTAGGCTAAGCCAATATTAATATTGACAGCTTCTGATTTCTGGGAAAAGTCCAATCCATATTAGACGTACAACTCGTTACATTACTGTATTACGCTTATACGCTCATTATATTCTCATCCACGAATACTAATGAATGTAATTTGTAGTATCATAACTCCAAAATCTGTAACAATTAGTGTAGCACAGCACTCAGACAATATTTTTCCCACGACATCACTACACGTACCTACACCCTTAAAACACATGTTCATAATGCATTCCATTCCCATCCTATTACATAATTGCTCCATGTTCTACATACATGCCTCCGCCAAACAAAAGCGAGCATTTGGAGAAAGCGTAGAGAAACTAATGATATTTTCAACAAGGTCCTACAAAAACTTTGTACTAACCTGAGAAAGTATACCGCACTTCTACTTCGGTGCAATAGTTGTGTGTGACCCTGTACAATACCTGTATGTATTAGTGAACACATGTAAACTTTCACCTGCATTTGCATTTGCATTTCGTGCATACATGGAAATTTCTCGTACATAAGTGTAAGTGTAATTTTGTAAGGTTACATGGTAGAACGAACGAACGATTCTCAAGGAAATGGTTGGTTGGTTGTCATTTAGATTTATGTTCTAAACTGTGTACACACGGCTTGGTTGGGTTTGGTTTAATTAAATCCTTTTCAATCCTCTTTCCTACCTAAAACCTCTTGGGAATTCTGCATGGAGTTTTTCCTGGTTCATACGGGTAGGAGTAGGATGATGGAATTGGAAATTGGAAAGTGTGAGTGTATGGATTACTTTAGGGAAATTGAAATCAAGTGTGTCATATCCTCATATCTCATGTGTATGTATGACGTCTATGCGAAATATTTCGGATTCTGTACATTTAAATGTAGCCATTTTTTTTTACAAATTCGTGTATGATTTTGTAGAAATATTAAAATAAAATGAAGGAGGAAAAATTTTGAATCGAAGAAACTATAGGAAAAATCAAAATCATGATATTTCGGTGAAAGTTGACTTTCACCTAAATAAAAAAATTCTTTCCAAGTAATCATCATATCATTTCTAGTCACTAGTGCACAAGATCATTTTTTTAATGATGAAGTTGTTTTCCCTTGCCGCTTCGCTATGTTTAGAATTCGATCATTAGGGCGAATATTGAAGACAGCGGTTCTACGAGATACAATTTAAAGACAACATTTGGGTAGAAGGTGCAGCTACCAACTCATATCATTATTTCGACTCTTCTTAGTATGAAATCCAAACAACAAGCGCGCACTTCGATTGAGACACCATCATTCCTTAGAACTTGTACTTGTGCATTGTACTATTATTATTATGTTCTTTTTATAACCTCAACCGGAATCCACATTTTCAGTGGACACGCAGCAGCGGTGTTATTGTTGAGGATAAAATGCTTCTAAAGCCTATTTGCTTTGCCTATTTTTATTGCTTGTTAGTGAAGGCATGGCAGGCAGGCGTCAGATTGACGCCTGCCGGACAGTCCAATCAAGACGAAAAAAAGTAAAGTGCTGCTATGCTGGATTGTATTACCGTACAAATTGATGTATCGATCAGAATATTTTATCACATCACATTTCATATCATTCACTTGGGCTTTGAAGCGTACCGTACATACTCCGCATTGAATTTCAAGTGTCTTGTGGTAAAAATATGAGTTCATAATTGTACAGGGTGGTTCGTGAGTTTTTATCAGAACACATCACCTAGAAATACTGCATAATTCAGTGTCGACTCGACTAACTGTTTAATTTGTATTAGAATGATGGTCTTTAAATAATTTTCTATTTTGAATTTTACTTTTAGTTTAAAATGTTGTATTCTTACTTTTTTTTCTATTCGAAATCTTTTTTTTCTAGAATTACGTAAGTCGTCGTTGACTTGACTTTGGCTTTTAGTCTTCTGATTCTGTAAGATAGAACCAAAAGCTTTCGAAGTTTCGTGAACCATGAAGACATTTTAAAAGCTTTAGGAGCCAAATCTGATAACGACAGCGGGTTGTGGTTAAAAAATTGTGTCCATTAGTGCATTGCATGGACCAAGGCCAAACTTTCGTTTAAAAATATACGACTCGTTCCATTCCTACCAAAAGCCGAACGGACAAAGTCCGGTCGTCTCAGCAAGGTGGACGTCTAGTTTGAAACACAGGACCACCGCAACGCCTGGCAGGCTGGCACATTTCACTGGTATCATGTTACGCATAATACAACAGTTCACTATATAAATATACCCAACTTTTTCTGATGGACGTACGTATATTTCTTAATCAACACTTGCACATAACTTTTGTAAAGGAAGAACTTCTGTGCATGGATGCCTTTGGGGAATTAGTGAATCTGGAACTCGATCGAATTTCATTAAAACCCTTGAGCATTTCTTAACTTATTTCTACAAAAGAAATGAAGAGATTCATTTGGGTGAAAGCTCGCTCGCTCGCTCGCACACTAGGATATCGGTTCTGTTCTATTCTGTTCTTAGAATTTCGATTCTTGAATTTCCCTTTTCCAGGAAGAAAGTCGTGTCGTCTATTCTATTCTGGAGTAGTAGGCAGGCATTGGCTGAGTGAGCACAAGCACAAACACAATGAATCCAAACGATTGTGTTTCAAATATATGTCACTTTGCCAGTGGGAAAAGAAGAGAGAAAGAAAAAAAATCTAATTTACAGTTGCTTTTAACCAAAACATGCCCCATGGCGTGGGTTCATTCTTCATAATGGATTGTTTGGAGTCTATATTCTATTAAATGTCGACTGGTTGGTTGGTTAGCTCTAAGCGGGCTGACGCTGACAAAGGATTTTCTTTCTTAAGACCAGCCAGAGCCAGACCATGCCGATAGTGTTTCCAAAGGGCTTCGACTCTATTATTCCGATTTCATATTCTAAGGCCAAGCAAGCAAATGGATAAAAATAATAAGAACAAGGAATTCGTAGACCTAGGTCTGGTAGTCCGAATGTCTTTGTTCGTCTTGATTTTTCCAATCGGCTCGGGAATTCGGTTAGTCCGAAATCCGACCCAGTATGAATCTAAGACATTCTATCAAGAAAATGTATCCCTTTTCGTACCAAGACCAACTGAACCTCTGTCCCTTACGCGAATAAAGAAACAACGTTTCTGTTCACGTTCACCCATGCTTACCTTGAAAGCATGATGGAAGAATGAATGAATAGCAGAAATCTATGTTTCATGTTCCAGTTACGGGTTCTAGCTAACCTTTATTGAATGAACCAAATAACAATCAAGTCAAACACACCATTAATCACTCCCACGGGCTCCAATCATTTCCTACGTACTACGTGCATTATCCATTCTCCATAACACTATACTTTTTATATAGTTTCTAATGTACTGTTCTGAATCGCAAACCTATAGTCAGCCTATGCATGTTTTCTTCACATTTTATTCATCGTCCTAATGAAATTGTTTTCTCATAGAAATTCTCATCCTTATTCATGAAAATTATAGCACCCGACGTATTAGTAATTTGTTTTGGCGTTTGTCTCAGTATGTGATAACCGTCCATCCATGTGGCAAATAAAATCCTCCTGTACATACTATACCCCAGTTTTAAAAAATCGGGGGAACCGTAAGTTTAGACCTAAGGTTGTGCGAAAATGTCAAAAACGGTTAGTCACGCGTACAGGCGTACATGGTACATGAACTGTCTACTGGGACTAAAAGTACACACCGATTTGACTTTGTTGACTTGATTAACCCCGAAACCATAAAATTCCTGGAAATGGAACACCGACCAATACGGTCATTTGATTGAAATTGTTTTTCCCTAAAGAGTCTCGAAAAGTGTTAGAGTGAGACAGAATGGATGTCTAGTCAAAAACAAATTGTACACAAAGGGGTTTGATTAAAAATTAGTTTCGGCCGGCAGAGTTAGGCCAGGCCAGACAATGTTTATGTCTTTGTCTGTATTTGTTTTGTGCCTTGTTTTGTCCACAGAATTTGCGACGCGGACGTGTCGGGCGGATGGAACATGGCAAGGGAGAGTTGTCGGTGGAATTACAATTTCAGATCCATTCGGTTGGACCAATTATTCTGAATGCTTCAGGGAAAATGATAGTTTTCCTTTCGTGACCTCTCAGGACTTAGACACTCAGGTAAAATCAAATTTATTTAATCGTTCGTGTTTAACAAGGGAAATACATTTCGTGTCAAATTGAGGTCAAGTTTACCATATTCGAAGCCAATTGAATAAAAATTTGGCTAAACACTCAAAAAGTTTCCCTACAGACTGAATGTTTTGTGTCATTGAATTTTCAATATTAGTACAAATGTTACTTTCTGAATCAGAGGAGTAATTTGCACTGAAATCCGAGAGATTGGTACTAGCAGTTACATAAGAACGTAACTTTGAGTAGGAAGAGCTTTGCATGGATTTATGGACCTGTTCAAGCAGTTTATTTTGTAATTAAGAGCTGTTTTGAGAGTTTGGAAAGTCTCAAGCTGTGCTTTCGACTCACATTATTTTGGCGTCTATTGTTGTTGTTACTTTGAAACCAATTAGGAAAAGTGAATCGAAACTTTTAATTAGGAGAAAAACAGAAATGAGACTTTTGGGTCGGTCGGTCTGGGACACAATACAGAACAAATATGGGAGGGAACGCCTACATGTAAATATTGTAACGTCAAGCCTCAACGGTTTGTATTCGAGAAGAATGCAGGCATACGACGTATGTTAAAGTTAGCAAATGAAACGGTTCTATGTTTTTTTATAGTCCTAATTTTTCAATATTTTGACAATTTAACTGGTAATACCGAATTTCCTATTAACCACATTGTGAAAATCGATAGTTGCACTTGGCAGAAGCAACTAGGCGAATATTTTTGACCGTATCTTGTGAAAATATGCATTGACCTCAATATTCAGCCGCCGTTTGTTGAATAAGCACTCCAATTCCAGATTGAAGAGTCCAAGTTCTTGCAAAATTAATGATGGCTCTTTATTCCATTCCCTTGCATTGTTTTTTATTTCTATTGTGTGGAAAGCCAGCCAACACTGACAAAAAGAAATTCAAAAATCATTAATGGAATGCTTTCTCCGGAGAGAGAAAGTTTTCCGAATTCTTACTCTTACTGTTTTCATTGTAAGAAATCCAGTGAAGTGAAAGTTTTTAGCAATACTTCTATTTTGTAATTCTAACAGATAAAATTACAAATGGCTGAAAGTACACGTGGATTGGAGCTGATCGGCCTCGCCATTTCCATGATATCACTCGTCCTCGCCATATTCACCTTCTGCCATTTTCGGTGAGACAAATATTTTATAACATTTCAAAATTATTCGTAAAAATAAAAGTGAAAGTCTGTAGGTCCCATTGGAGAATTCAAATGATTGTTTCAAAGATCAAAGCCCAAAAATCTCTGAACACAGGTAGTTGGCAAATCTACATAGGTGTACGTGTTGTTGACAAAATATTTCTATTTTTGAGATGAATTTCCTATGCAAATATTATTTATTTAAAATCACTTTCATATTTTGTACATTCCCTGAGGTTGTCGTTGTCGTTGTACTACTCTCGTACTTGTCTACTCGCATTGAAGGATTTGTTTTAAAACCTTGTCTAAGCACACTACAAACTCAAGACTTTATTTACTTAATATTCATAACGTATCTTCAAATAGTGTCATATTTATTTATTTTCTTTTTGCTTCAAAGTACACAAGTTTTTTAAATTCAAAAAGAGAATTCTTAAAATTCTTACCTGTTTGAAAAAGTTTGGAAAATTGAGAATTGAATGTGAGATGCCAGATACGTGATACGTGCGCTTTATTTAATAACATTGAATATGACACCGACATCATGTGATGTTGGAACGGTTTCTGTACACAATTAATGAGTAACATGCGTGCAATCAATTAATTTTAATTTACCGTATGCTTGCATGATGACAATATTAATATGGATCGGGACAAGGAACTCTCATTGTCTGATTTATTACAGTACTCCAGTCAAATTTGACTGGAATGTACATATATGCATTTATTCTCTGATTCCCGCAGGAGTCTATGGAACAATCGAACTCGGATTCACAAGAACCTATTTCTAGCACTCGTGGTTCAAGTCCTCCTCCGTTTCATTGTCTACTTGGACCAATTTGTGAGTCCTTCTCCTACGTCAGCATCCCCGCGGAGAGTCAGGAATAATTCGGTAAGCAAAAACCCAACCAACCCGGATAGAACTAGAACTAGAATATCAGACCGGATATTGTATTATTAGTAAGTGGCTCACAAAATGCGGGTACTTGTAGGGTGGTTCGTAACATTTGACCATTTCCGCGTGTACTTTAATCCGAATCCGAAGTCACTAAGCACAGAAATATGTTCAACTCAGAAAATTTTGGTGGAGCTTCTAATTATTTTCAAAGGAGATGTTCGATTTAAGGAGGTTCGATTTATGTAGTGGGAGAAATCTTCGGGAAAATGAAATTCGACAGTGAGACATCATTTTAAAACAGCCACACCCTGTAAATCTCATTTTTTCTGAAAATTTCAAGCTAGGACTGAACGTCTAAGCACCACCCTACACACACACACACTACACGTATGACGTATTTACTTAAGCAGACAGAAATGTCGTCTTCCGGATACCCGAATCCGGGTATTTCAGGTAGCATCGCATCGTATGAGGACGAAATCTGAAACCGGGAAAGAGTTTATGTAAAGTGCAGGAAGTCCATTAAGGACTGACTAAGTTATTACATTACATTCCAGCTTTGTTACAACTCCCACATCCCACATCATTAAATAAACTCCGTCCTTCTCTCTTGGATTTCCTCCATTCTTTGGTTACTTTACTTCCCTAATTTCATTTTTCCCCCGGATGGATCTTATCTTCTTGTCATTTTACTTAATAGGCTAGCCAAGTTTTTAAATGTCCATGCTTGCTTCTCCATTGCATTGCATCCTTATGCTATGGAGAGAATATGGGTATGATTTGAGTAGGAAATTATTTTATTTCTTTTATCCTGGATCCTATCCTGGAATGAAAGGAACGGCAGAGTAGAGGCACTAATTTCCTTCCTGTTTTTGTACGTCAGATTTTGAGGGTTATTTTTTGGAACGACGAATACGAAGAATGCGCTTTACTTATTATTTGTGGGCATCAATAATATTTAAAATACAAATTCGCACTATACTGTAAAATCTTATCCGGTTTCTGTAGATTTATTATGAAAAATTGACGAAAAGCTTTCAACACGTGGGTGTGCATTCTGTACGTATTGTGTACATTTAATATGAGACCGTGATTGATGAATTTTGAGACCACACAATAGGTATCCCACTGAAACACTTAGATTTAATGTGTGAGGTCTCAGATTTCCCAGACTCTTCCCAATTTGCCATAATATTTGACGTCATCTCTCACATTATAGAAGATCGGTGGTAGTGGGTAGTATTGTGAAGGTATATTAACAAGACGCCAGACAATACGCGTCATAGTCACAATATATTTCAATATGGTTCTGTACATAAGTAGCATCTTTTAAAAATATTCCTCATCTCATGTCAATCGAATTTTATCCAATAATGCAAAAATCTACTAAAATAGGTGAAAATATGGCACATGACACATCGGCACAAAGTGGCTGACTAGAATTGATGACTGAAGGTTAGGACTAGAAGTAAAAAATGCAAGGAAGATATTTGATTTGCAAACAGCATAGAATTTTCACCGATTTTATTATTTGCTGTACGGATGATAGAAGAATTGCTATATGCATTGACCAGAAATGCTTCTCAAAAAATGAACTCGATTTGTGTGTCAATTAAGCGTCGCCTGCGTTGCTATAAAACATATAATCGTGCAACCACTACTCACAATCCTATTACTCCTAACGCTACTACTACGATTTAAATATATAATTAAATTGTACCGCAACCGACACCTCAACACAACAAGGTCAGGTCAGGTCAGGTAAATGATACGCACAGTCAGTCGTCTCATTTATATTACATTTTACAGACTGGATTTATTACAAATTGAAAGCACTTCTTTTACGATTATTACACTCGCACCACCCAAACTACCTTCATGACTTTCACCTTATATGTACATTCAGCTGTTCCAGCCATTGGCCTTCGTTGGTGTAAAATTTTTGATCTAGCATGCAGTACACAATAACTATAATTCGATTTTGCGACGTACTTCTCACTTTTTATTTAGCCAAGATCGTAACGCGAAATTTGATTGTAGGTCCATTTTTACTTGAATCATTATAATTTGTCCCAAAATATAATCGCTTCTGAGTATGGGGAGACAGGCGGATTCGAAGGATGTGTCCGTGTCGTGTCACAATATCGTTGTAACCTTAACATGAACTTTCGGCTTTAGTGTCGAGAATACTACTACTACTCGCATAACATTTTATGAGACACTCCAAGACCAGAATGAAATTTTGATACTTGTACGTACAATGTTATGTGGCCCGGATGAGTAGAAGAGAAACACTGATCGTGTGAGCCTAGATGAGGTAAAAGTAATTCCATGGAATCATTATTACACTCAATTGGATGGAATTGTAATTTGTATCTACAGAGCCACGTGTGTGAGTCTTTCTACCTCCTCTTGGAATACGCCAAAACCTCAATGTTCCTTTGGATGTTTGTGGATGGACTGTACCTTCACAACGTCATCAATGTCGCCATCGTGTCCGAGAGACTCAGTCAAACGTGAGTATGAATAAAGTTAAATCTAGTGCAATTAAACTAGGGAATGAATGATAATGTGATGAGATGAATTGGATTATTCATTCTGGCCATGCATGTCTTCCAGACGTATTCACGGTTTTATTATTTTGCAAGCTCGGGTCGCGTTGGGTAGGTGGTTCTAAAGTTACGGCGCACCCCATTTTATTGTCAAAAAAGTGGACCGACCCATATTCTTTACGAACCACCCTGTGCAATTAGGCGAGAGGCTAAAGCTAAAGGGAGAAATGCAAACGAGCGAGTTGTTTTAATGACTTGTATAATAATAGGATCCCGAGCGATCACTCTGCCTTGCCATCTCAAATGGGATTAAATCATCTGACTTTAATCGGAATTGTACATATTAATTAACAAGATTGTGTCTGTGTCTGTGAGTCTAACTTATTAGAAGGATTGAATTGAAATGTATGTGAGTAGGAGTCAGTTTTGCATGCATGGAAAGACTACATGATGATTATTTTATTTCTAGTCTGAGCTGAACTAGTTTTGTTTTATTATAGTGCAGTACCAGGTGTGCCGAATTTCCTTTCGTACGTTATTACGTATAAACTTTTTTCATTTTGAGGTTCCTCCCGTCTCACCTCAAATTTCATTCGACTCAACGATTGATTCAATTATTTTACAAAATTTAATGATGTCGCCTCAAAACTTATTTTGTGTACGTCATTCTCAGAATTTGATACCACGACGGATTTCATCATTACTTTCTGAGATATTGTGTTTCTTTTATTTACGAGGTGGATCAAAATTGTTTGGGTCACATTTGTGACGGCAAATTTATCTTTAAGAAAAATGCGCAATGATTTTCACCATGCATATTCTACTTTCACCGATGAATATGAATACCAATTAATTAGTATTTGTATGTACTTATTTCAGAGTATATTTTTGTATTGGATACGGACTCCCGATCATTTTGACTGTTATTTGGGCTCTGGTTTCTTCGGAAGAATTTCAACGGGTCGGGTGCTCTTGGGGAATCACTCCTTCGCCTTTCTTTACCATACTTGACGTCCCAAGGTGCTTAATCATTATTGTAAGTTTTATGGTTATTTTTTTAGTTTATGAACACCTACTTTAGTAGTACCGAAACCGATTACAAGCCGGTAGTGAAATACAGTCGTTTTCAAGTTTTCTCGATTCCTCGTTACAGAGAAAGTGGAATAAGTCAGTGAAAGTTTGCATTGTCGGCCGCCTTACATGGAAAATGACACAAAAATTCTAACCTGTTTCATTTTGGTTATTTTTGAATCCACCAGATAAACTTCTTCATTCTTCTGAACATTGTCCGAGTTCTGGCTACAAAAATGAGGGACACAACTACCCCTGAGATACAGCAAGTCAGGTGAGTTTTCGGGGACCTTTTTCAATTTACATTATTGAATTTTAGTAAAACCCCTTTAGAACGAATCTTTTTTAGGCCGTACAATGCACGATATACTAAGTTGAAAATTCTTAGTAAATTTCTTTTTATTAAAAAGAAATGTTTTGTGAATACATATACAAATAGGAAAGCCCTTCGGACGTCGGTGCTCTTACTCCCTCTCATTGGGACCACGAACTATCTTCGGATGATTTATTCCCCTGTGAATAAATCCACAGCTCATTTCGTCACATGGTCTTACTTAAATGCCTTCCTCACATCTTTCCAAGGATTTTTCTGTGCTCTTATCTGCTGCTTCCTCAACGGCGAAGTAAGTAACGTGTGCTTTCTACTATCACTTTCACCACTGTACTTCATTATAATAAATAGTACCCAGATCACTACTTAAAAAGACCTTACCAGAATTGGGATCAGGCTATCGTCAGTTTGAGAATACACTATTAAAAAATTCGACAACGTTTATATAGCTAGCACCCAAAGACCAACCCATTTCTGGTAACATCCTTCCACATCTTGCCGAAGTGATGCTCGTATGCATGTGGGTATCATAGAAAGAATGATTAATGACGGATTAATTTTGAAACAATGCCTCATTACGAAGATAGGAGTAAGCAAAGGGACTTTCAGTGTCTAATACCCGGGTGCATGACAATTTAAACCCTTCCGTCGCTCAGCTCCGAATAAATTACAAGGATTATAAACAACAGGGTGCGGTCATAAATCATTACTCAGAAGATTAACGAACGTCTCTCCTTTCTTCTCTTCTAAAAGAAAAGGAAACTAGAAAACTGAAGAAACGACGCCAGACTAGTGTGGCATGGGACTAAAAGTTCACACCTAGGCTACGGCGTACGGAACTTTTTGTTCAGTTTTACAAAAATTATGAAGATTAGGGAAGAATTATGATGTCGGGAGCGATAACCAAAATTTGGCATAAAAATGACTTGAAAATTTTAAAATTTTACACCCATAGGTCCAACTATCAATCAAGATGTGCCTGCGAGAGCGACGACGAAATGATGACTCGAATAATTCTGGTGCTTTCACTCTGGCCGCCTCCATTCAACAAAAACTTCAACATAAGAATTCTGGTCAAAGTGGTGGAGATGGAGAGGATGATGATGAGAAATCAGAGGAAACAGTAGGGGGTGATCCATTCAAAGAGAATTGGAGTGAAGTAGAACTTTCTTCTCATAATAATGTCGATATTGAACACATTGAGATTCCCACAGACTACATCATCAAACAAAGTCGGAGTAGTAGTGCAGTGTCCAATAAATGGAGTCATTCTTCTGCTTCAGGCTCTGCATCTGCCACTGCGAGTGCAACAGAGCAAAATCCTACGCCAGAACAAATACGCCCTCCCACGACGGTGCTAGGAACTAGTGGTGGTGGTCCAGAAGAATTAAATCATGTTATTATTAAGTAATGCCAAAAAATAAGGTTAACATTTTATGTGAAAAATAGTATATCATTTTACAGTTTCAGTGGTTCCAAATTTAGGTTAGGTTGTCTTACAAATTGTCTTACATTCCACGTACCATTTATTTAAAACTATATGTATATCATTAGAGTAGAAAATTTGACGCCAAATTTTTTACAGCATCATTCTCAGTTTGAAGAGTATTAATTAATTTTAATCGTCCTTATAACATAACATACGCTAAATTACAAATACACACGGTGGAAAATTAAAAAAATTACGTGGGAGTCGTATTGACCCACCCGATGGACCGATGCATCTGGACATTTACTTTTTTTGGCACTTGCACACTTTTTCCTCTGACCAACTCAAATTGCATCTTGAAATGGAGCCGCTAACAGTCTAGAAAATTCCATGGGCTTTACGGTCTTGGTCTATTTCCACACTTTTCTCAGATCTCGGATTATCCTCTTCTTTGTTTTCAGGTCTCTTCTCACACTTACACACGCAACACGACACGGCTTACACTTACATGCCCGCCGCGCCGGCCTGATGAATCAAGTTTCCTTAGTTGACTTGCTAGCAAATTACTTGTACTTGCTTAGTGATTGAGTGACTCTCAGCCAAGCCAATTAAAGTGAGTGGATTCTTGAGAGCAGCCGAACATACCGTGCAGATTTTTTCTTCTCCATCCAAATGATCCTGCCTGAGCCAATGCGAATGCAATGTCGAAGTTGAAACTCAATGGAGTGGATGAAAAGGTGTAATGTATCTTGGGCTAAAGGTCTTGAACCTTTCCTTGTGTAGAATGTGAGTGTGTGTCACTTTCACCAATGAAATGTCTTGTCGATATCCTTTTCTTTTATCTCTTCACTCTCTTCAAATCGACGAGTTTCTGTTCTATCGTCATCCACTCCACAAAAGAATCGACTTTTTCTTCTTAGGTATTTCTGCTGTTCAGAAATGAAGCACTCAATTCCAACATTACATGGTACTTCGTGAGTAGCCAATGAAATGAACAATGGACCACTCGCATTCCGGATGTGGTCCATTCCCGCGTCCAAATAGTACAAGGTTGCAGATTGCACATGCTAAATTCCAATTACCAATTAAAGATACGTACGAGACTATTTTTAATTATAAAAATTTTGTACAGATTTATTATTAACATAGAACATATGTACATGGCCTTGATTTTAAATTTGAAGTCTAATCGTTGACCTTTCCGTTTCCCTTCGCTGTATTCTGGAATTCTTTGGGAAAATAGTGCCTCTTAATGCCTGTCTGAATTTTCGACCAAGTGCACAATAAATAATAAAATTAGCAGATGAATTGAGTGCGACTGAAAACATTTCATATTGATATCTGTACGGGTAGAATGAATCTGCAATTTCAAATTCGTCAGTGTAATAACCAATCATTACAAGAATGAAGTCAATTAGTTTAGCAATATAACAAATTCCAAAGACTAAAACTACGCAGAGGAGCATTACTGTTGTGGATCGCTCGTTTCGGATTGAACTTGTTACGGCAATTTTACTTCGGGTCTTCCGAGCTTGACTAATCTAAAATTCAAAAAATGGTATCAGTTTTATAAGGTAGCCTAATATTTTGAAAAACTTACCACACGAATAATTGTCACATTAGAAATTAGTAAGACAGAGAAAGGGATGACAAATTGGACCAGCGATTCAAACCAGTAAGTATAGTGTTCTTCATAAATTATGTAGAATAAGTTCTCGACTGAATCCGTGAAGATACGAAAGGTCTCAGGAATGGTAATTATTAGAGAAATGATAAATATGGTAATGGATAGAAACTTCGATCTCCTATTAGTGGAAATACTTCGACACTCTATCGGTCGGCATACGGCGAGGTATCTTTCCAGCCCAATCGCAACCGTATGATAAACTGAACTTGTTTGTGCTAAAAAAAACCGTTAAACTACGTTAATATTGGAGAATAAACGCGAAATAATTTTTGATAAAAATCTTACCACTTCCAAAACACCAGTTAAGCAAACGATCATGTACGTATATTTTCTCACCATCTTTAAACAAAGCGATTCTAATGATAAGATTAATCAACAATAAATTATCTGCCAAACTCAAACCTAGTAGCAAAATACTTGATGGACACCGCATAGTTGGGCGAATTAATACTACAGCGCTTATTGTATTGCCCAAAAGTCCACACCCACAGATTACATATTGTACGGGTTTGATATAATTGAAATACATTATATAAGCAGTTTGTTTGTGTGCACAAAAGTTCAGTTTTTTTTCAAATGACTGAATTGAAACTACAACACGCACGTGTTATAATTAAATTATTTTTATCACAAATTTTAATGAGTTTTAATTAAGGTCGGTCGGTAATAATATTTAGACGACATTGCGAACGTTGCGTTAGGTTCTGTGGTTTGTAATGTGACTCCCAATAATAAAGTCAATTAATTTAAGTTCGCCGCAGCATTTTCCAGAAATAGCAAATATTCAAGGGCATCCTTCCAATATTTATTTTATTTATTTAATTTGAAGCGAAGTTATCCGAAATCTAAACCAAAAAAAGACAAGCAAGCCATGAAGACCGTAATTCCATCCACAGTGAATGGAGAATAAAATCTTTACAAAATTACGAAAGATTTTCAATTTGTTTTCAGTGTGGAAAAATACCACACATAATTACAAAACTTCTTAATTGTTCTGTAGGATAAGTTTCTATCTTTCGCACGCGAGATTCGAACAATAAGTCGAAGTTTTTTCCGCAATTTGGCAATGTAATGTCTTTGAGAGTATTTATGACGTGGATATTTTTAATTGTCATGTATTTGTATTTAATCTCATTCTTACAACACTTGTGCTGTTGTTTAGATTTATATGTTGTCGTATTTTCTGGACATGTGTTTTTTTGGAAGATTTCCTTAGTGCGATGTAAAATCCACGGCAACTGGGGTATAATATTGATAAAAAAACGCTTCGTTTCTCCCAAGACCATTACCAAATCAGTCCTCATCGTGTTAACCTACGCATGAGAATTTGGCAGAGATTTTTTCTTCAAGTCATTCATAACAAGTTCTTGTGAGAGATTCTGCAATTTGAATTAATACTCAGAGAATTGCGTAGCCCAACATATAAAAACTGGTTTGTTATGATTTTAAAAAAACTGAACAAATCCAGGTACATGCCACTTGATCCAAATTCCAGGTCTACGTCACAATACGTGCGATTCCGTGCCATGCTTTTGATTATAACTCCCCTGTAATTTTCCGCAGAATTTTCCTCTGAATTCCCCCCGAATCCATATGCATGGAGAATTCATGCATACATCTTTAAAAATCATCAGTGATGAAGTGGTTTCAGTATAACGCTAATTAACAAACCATATCAAAGACGTACGCCCCCGTACGTATTTTTTGTATCGATTAACAATAATTCCATGGGAAAATGAATTAATTTAAAACGGGGATGTTTCACCACAAATCCTCAGTTTGTCCCAAACCTCAGATCTGCTTTGACGTCTTAACTATTGGGTTTAACGAATTGCCTTTTTACTTAATACAAAATAAAATTGTACCAAGGTTCCCATTTAACTTTGATAATATTACAATCAAAAGCAAGTTCCATATTTTCACATAAACGACAAGTTAGAAAACTCAAAATTACAATGACAGTCGGGTTATTAAAACGACATTCCGTTGATGAACAGAAGCCCGTTGAGGTGAGTACTAAACAAATATT
>JAQGCB010000952.1:0-17105 GCA_034698835.1 Protaphorura tricampata | reverse complement strand
CCTAGGGATTTACATATTAATTATGTAGTTACCCTAGTAGTAGGAAAAACCAGTGGAGATAAACCTCTTTAAAGCAATCCGGGGGAGAGCAGGTCCGAGGAATTGAACCCAGCACAGTGAGAGCGATCTGTACACCTGTACCACTACACCATATGAGAGACCTTTGGAATCATATACTTCATATTATGATTTTGAACTGCCATAACGCACAATGTACCGTATTAGTATGCTAAAAATCCATTTTAACACCCAAATGATTTCCCTTGTCAAATTTCTGATAATTAATTCTGGATTATTCATTGACATTCACTGCATCATCCATTGCATGCATAGTTTCAGTCTGACGCTGGAATTTATTTTTTCCAGGAATCAATCAGTTGCACACGAAAACAGTGATTAATTAGTTTCGAATTATTTTAATTTGAAATCATACGCAAAGTACATATTTTATTTTGTATTGCCATTTCAGATCTTGTGTCGAAGAATGTAGCCGTGGAGTATTCCTATCGAAATTTTGAACCTCAAATTTATTGTGTCCATGAATACTTTGGAAAAAAGCTTCGTGCTTTTATTTTGACATTGTGAGGAATGAAGAAGGCCGAGGTCAAGAGTCATCAGGAAAGGCTAGGAAGCTCCACCAGCACAGCAGCAGAAGTAACTCAAAGAATCTTTTGGCATAATAATGAGTGAGGCTGAGTCCTTGATTAAGTGTGGAGCAGAGATATACTCCAACAACAATCAGAACAACCATGAAGGTGGGAGTGAGGAAGAGTCGACCACAATTACTAATCAGAATTGGACAACAAATAAGTCATTATCATCCTCATTCTCTCCTACAAATATCCAAGGGTCAGGGTCAGAGGTCAAAACTCCTTCCCAATCCCCTCACGAGTACACTTCCCCGGTAAGACCTTTTGTGTCATCATCAGATTCCCCACCAAAGGCGGTACCGGCAAATCCGGCCAATCACCAAGGTCAAACTCAAGGTCAACCAAAAATTCCAATACAACAACCGATATTACAACCGACATCCCCGAGTCATAAAAAAATTCGACTCCCCCTGACTCCACCCGCAAAATCAGCAGGAGGAGGAGGGAAGAATCGAAAGGATTCAAGTATTCCGGTAGGTATCGCTGTGGCTAGACAACGTCACGTGACTACAACCAATACTAATTCTACGACAACCACTCACACGACCTCTGGCGGTGTCATGTCTTCCCAACCTTCAAACAACAACAATCCAAGTCCGAACAAATCGACTAAACAACGGACATCACCGAATAGACCTCCGCAGCAGAACAACCCGTCTGCTGTACAACCCATTTTACCCCCAGGATCTCCAGTGACAACTAAAACGGAGCGGAACAGAAAACCCCCAACATCTTTGACTGGGGTAAACAGAAACAATAGCAATACAAATCCTATTACGAGTTCTGGGATTCAAAGGCCTGTACCCTCGCAACAACAAAAACAACAAAAGTTGCAGCCCGAAACATTGAATAGGCCAAGTTCTGGGAAAGTGAGTACTGCAAATGCCAATGCGAATGCGAATGTAGAAAGTGGTGGGAGGAGTCAGAGTCAAAGTCAAGGTCACAGGACCGGGACTCCGACCAATGTGAGCAGTGATAGTGTGGTGAATGCAGCAACACTTCTTGCCCAACAACAACAACAAGCACAACGCCATCTACTGTTCGCAGCTGCAGAGAGAGCCGGACGTTTGGCTGAGAATGGTTTGGGTGGTGGTGGAAACAAAGGGCACGATTTTCCTGGTTATACTAGTGGATTCGCACACAATCCACACTTTGGGGACTGGACGTCTCAACTCAATGTGCCTCATTTGCCTCCAGGTAAGTTTTAATTAAAAATAATTTAAAATTGGAATTTTTTTTTTCGAAAAGGTCAGGTCGGACATTTTTGCTTACAAAAATTATGGCCATTCTTTTTCATGTCTAGGCTACAACACGGCTGCTTCAGCCGCAGCTTTTATGCAACAACACCAACAACTAACTATGCATCATCCAGAAATTCCATTACAATTAAGTCAATCCTATGGTTACAACTTATCCCCATATCATTTGTACTCTGGCTACCCTGCGGAGTCCATTCTTCAGTATGAACAATTTTTCCGTCAGCAACAACTCTCAAGAGATGAGTTAACCCTTCGGCAGCAGCAACAACAAGACCGTCAACAACAACAACAATCACAAGCAGACTATGATATTAACCGTCCTGCTCCGACCGCCTGCAGGTCATTGACCCCACTCCCAAATCTCAGCCCTCGTGTAAGCATTCCAAGTCCATCCCCTAATTCCCCACACCCACCTGCCGGCCTCAATCTCTATCCATCTCCATCAAATCATCCACAATGGCAAACAGATCTTTATCAACATGGTCATTATTTTACATCATCCACGGCCACTTTATCCCCAAGGTCATTGACCTCATCCACCCCATCTCCCGTCACAGTCCATGACACTCATTCCTATTTAATGGCCAGGAAATGTATTACACCGAATCCAATCGGAGTCACTGGCGGCGGAAAACATTTTGCATTCAGCTCTCCATTCAGTCCATCCTTACTTCCTGCATCACGTGATGTTTGGAAAGAACATTTGGTCAAAAAGCCGAATAATAAGGAAGAGGTGGCCCTGAGTCCTGAGATTGAGAGGTCAATTGCATGTAAAACCCCGGGCGGGACACCTGCCCGCCATGATTTCCGCCGAATGGAAAGTTTGATTGAGAAAAGAGAAGAATCGTCACCGACAGTGATGCCGATGATGGCGATTCGGCGGGATTCCAATTCTCCGGTTGAATTAGACGTTGAAGACATCAGTAGTTGCAGTAACAGTAATAGTCCATGTCCGAGTCCGAGTCCGAGTGGTGCGAGACGACAAGAGCTTGAAAAGGAGGAAAGGGCGGCGGGAAAGGCGGGAATGGCGGGAACAGATTGTGATGGAATGAAATTGAGAGTACCTGAGAATTTAGAGTCGTCTACGTCCCTCCTCCCCAAACCCATCCTCATCCCTCCTACATCGGCAGCTAAAAAACCAAGGAAAAGTCAACCCTACCGTACCCTTAAACCCGCCAACAGCAGCAACAGCAACAAGAGCAAAAATGAAAATAATGATACTCAGCCTCAGCAGCAGCAGCAAAAAAATAATGATAAGCACAAGGGAACCTCATCAGACAAGTATTTTATTCCAGTGAAGAGAGAATTCTATGGAGGTTTTAATAATAATGTTATTGTTAATAATTCTAGTAGTGTTAGTGGTAGTGGTGAGGAACCTTGCAATTATTCAACCAAATCACAACAACACATGATTAGTACTAAGGACAGTAGCATTATGACCCAAAAATCTAACCCTGTTAAAATTGATATTAGTAGAATTAAGAAAGAGCCGATTGTTGTTGAGAATATTTATGTAAAAAATAGTAGTGATACTAGTAGTAGTCTTAGTAGTAGGACAAGTGCCGCTGGAGACAATTGGAGAAAAAATAGTCGAAGGCCAGAAACAGAAAGGTGCTCCGATGATAATTTGGTGGACAAAAACAATTTATTGGTGGCCAAGAATAGTGGTAGCAGTAATAGTTATTTTAATTCGTCACAAGAAGAATTGAATTATTTTGGAAAGAAGGAACAAAAATGTGATAGTGATATTATTATGCATCAAGATAGAGGAAGACATTTTGGAGAACAACAACAACAACAACAACAACAGGCCCAACCAGTTGGTCACAATATAACGGTGACGGTGAGTCTCCCACCGCCGACACTAGACAGCAGCAGCATCTCTGCATTTTCATCTCCTACGTCCTCAACCTCTGGGAATTATGACTGTGGTGACATCTTACCGCCACAGAGTTTCCCTAAAATTGTCATTTCCTCAGCTGAGAGTCATTTGAATCTCTTGGCAACTGTGGCCCAAGAAATAGGGCCTTATATTAGTATGAACACGAGTCGAAGTCCAAGGAGGTATGAGAGTCTCATTCAAATTGAACCTACGACAGATGGCAGCATTCCGGTCGGAGAGAGGAGACCCAGTATGGCTGGGAGTGTTGGAAGTTCAGCTTCGGCAACGTCTTTGTCTCTGTCCAGGATTAGTATTGATGAATATGCAAATTTTAGTCCGACAGCGGCTACAACTGTCGGATCAATTGAGCAGCATGAGACACCAACATCACCTAGAATTTGTTTTGAAGCTCAACCAGCTGATCTGACGTTGATGAAACCAGCACCATTGGTTGGAACAACGACTCCAATTCCAACATTGACGTCAGCACCGATGATGCAACAACCATACCAATTAAAAATTCCACAAGTGATCGGAAGACTTGACTCGAGGAAACCAAAAATGAAGAAGACAAAAGAAAAGGATCCAACACGAAACGTGGCAAAACCAAAGACTAGAAAGTTAAAAACTTTGAAGAATGACAATGAAAAAGTTAAAATCGTTAAAGTTGCAAAGATTAGATCAACAGCGTCAACAGCAAGGACCGGAAGTACAAAAATACCCAAGAAACCAAAAACGATTAAAATTGAGACGGAACAACAACCGAGCAAGAAAATTCCGAAAGGAACCATCGGTGGGAAGGAAATTTTAAGTAATAGTGTCAAGAAAGAGTCAACGCCGGTCCCGGTCATTGGGCAAAGAATTTGGGAGGAACCACCACCGGTGACCGTGGCGTCACAGAAGAAAAATCCATGCATTTATGATTTTGATGACAGCAAACCCAATTTGGAGCCGTTGTACAATAGACTTAGTGGATTAGAAAAATCTGGCCAAACTGTGACGACGGCGACGACGGCAACAAAGGCTGCGGTTGCAGTTGTTCCTCAAAAACGGAGACTTTTTGGTGAATCGATACCGGTGAAGACAGAAACCAAGGTGGCGGCTATTACACCGATAATGACGACGACGACGAGTACGATAATGACCCCTGGCTCACTTATTAGCAACACTCACGATCTCAAATCCAAATCTAGGAGTAAGATTAGTAAAGATAAGCAGAAAGAGAAGATGAATGATGATGAAACGGTCGATAAGAAGAAAAAGACTCCAAAGAATGTAATTAAAAATGACCCTGCTGTGACTGTGACCAATTCCGGTAGTGAAGAGATTAAGAAGAAAAAGAAAGAAAAGAAACTCAAACAAATCACTGACACTGACGACGGTGTCAGCGTGCCAAGCAAAACAACCAAGACCAAGCCTAAACCTGGGAAAATTTCAATCATGGCACCCCTCGACAACACTAAGGCCTCAACGCCATCTACAACTATGCAAATCCAATCCCTCCTGTCAACCATGACAAGCCAATTAGGTCATGGATTACATGACAGTAGTAGTAATGAGTCTTCAAAATGGGTCGCAGACCCAGCCCATGCTGTCACAGCATTTACAAATATAGACATTGGTGATAAGGGGACGGCCACGACGGCCACGCCACCCCGAAGAATATCTGGAGAACGGGCCCTCAAGAAAAGACGGAAGGCCATGAAGCCGTCCAAATTATCATTTTCAAATGGGAATGACGCTGCGGCGACACCGCCAGATGATTCTGCGCTTGATTCTAGTGATCCCATCCAATTACCTGCAGCTTTAACAGCTCCATCTCACGAAACTAACCTCAAGTCACAACTCAAATCCTTTGTTCATTTCACAACAAAGAAAAAGAATGGACAAAATCATCACAATAATCATCATCATCATCACATTAAACCATGTCTGAAGGCAGAGCCTGAATTTAGAGGTGGATCTCCTACGTCTGAAGAATCTGACTTGGATATGGAATTAGATCTCAAACCAGTGATCGGCGCGGGCGCGGTTGTCGAGACGGCAACGTCGCAGTCGCAGTCTCAACCCAAGCCTGCCATTAAAATCCGTAAACCATCCATTGACATGAATATTTTTAGTCGAAGAGTTGTTCGGATATCAGAAGATGGTGATAAGGAAGGGAATGGGAAAACAACATCTGCAGCTGATTTGACTGCAAGGGAAGCAGCTGCTGAGTTAGAATGGAATGAAAATGTTGTGATTGCTGGAGTTGAAGAAATGTTGGATGAAATGAGGATTCTCACAGAAATTCAAGGACTTTTCTATACTGGAAAATTGAATGCACTCCAACCGCCAGATGTCTATGGTGTCACACTAGACAATGAACGCGGGGCTCCGCCACATTTAATCTACTCGGCGGAAGAAGTTCTCGAGGTAAGATACACATTTACATAGAATTTTTCGCTTATTTAAAATTTTGAACAGAATTTTGACCTATGTCTTTAATTTTTTTTATACAGAAATGCATTCGAGAGGCGAAACCCTGGAAAGCCTCTCAACTTCCTCATGGACTCAGAATATGCGCTTATTGGTCTCCACAGTACAGTGGGTTATACCCTGGTAAAGTTTCAACGGACTACAACTCTTTAACTGATCTAGTTCCAGTTGAATTTGATGATGGGGATACGGGGGTCATCAAGATTGGAGAAATTCGACTCTTGGCGGCTAATCATCCAATTCGTGGTAAGACACCGTGTTACTGACTGTGTACTGATAGACTCGAAATGTAAAATTTAATTTTTGTATGCTAATTTTCCGAAATCATTAATTTTTTTTACAGAATACGACCCAAATCCTTTGTTAACACTGGAAAAGAAACACCGGAAGCGTCGACATTCATCAGCGACTGGAAGTCAGAGTAGTGAGTGTAATGGACTCCATGAAGACGCTGACTGTGGAGAGCCGTACTGTGCCAAAGTAGCCAAAATGAAGGAGAGTGAGGAAGAAGAGGAGGAGGAGTCAAGTGATGGACAAGGAAAAGGCTCCTCCTCTAAACTCATGTACTGGACATGGAGTGGATTGGGCTACAAGCGTCCAGGAACTAAGAAAAATAGAAACAAGGAATTCTACCATGGCATTCAACGTGGGGATGAAGTCATCAGCGTCGGAGACTCAGCTCTCTTCATTTCCAATGGCAACGTTCGTCCTTTCTTGGGTAATTTTAATTTTCCTAGTCTGAATTTACTTTCCATATATCGAACTCACAGGTATCTATCATATGGCGTAGTGGTACAGGTGTACAGATCGCTTTCGCTGTTCTGGGGTTCAATTCCTCGGACCTCCTCTCCCCCGGGTTGCTTTAAGGAGGTTCTTCTCCACTGGTTTTTCCTACTACTAGGGTGATTACATGATTCATATGTAAATCCCTAGGCCAAATGGGAAGCAACTCGCAAAAAGACACACGAAATGCACACATGATGTTTGATTCAACCTCGATTATATGTCAATTCATCAGTGTATTTTTTATATATCGAACTCGACCGATACAGCCATATTATCATATTTGTTCGCTATACAGAGAGTTTATACATTAAATCGAGATAATACTGTAATTTTCGTGCTATTTATAATTTTCAGGACGAGTTGAAAGATTTTGGGAGAAGAAGGGGAAAAAGATCGTTAATGTGCGGTGGTTCTATCATCCAGAGGAAGTCAAAACCAAGAAGAAGCTCCCAGGATTTAAATATCCGGTAAATCACCAGAAAAAAAATGAAACCATAACTGCTCTTTAACGAACGGTGATAATTCATTACCCATAATTACATTTTCTTTTTCTTTTTCCTTCAAAAAAATAGGGAGCACTATTTGAATCCCCTCACATTGATGAGAATGATGTGCAGACAATAGCAAAAAAATGTGAGGTCCTTCCATTTGATAAATTTCGTGAAAAATATGGACATCGTTTTACTTCCAAGTCTGGGAGAAGTTTGAGTAGCGGAAGTATGAGTAGTGCCAGTAGTAGCAGCGGTGGACAACACAAAAGAATCAAAGGAACATCACCCAAGGATACTTACTATTTGGCTGGATACTATGACCCTTACACTTACAAGTTGAAACTAAATGATCTGAAATGAAGAAAAAATATATGAAGAAATATATGTACGATTGTACGGCGACGACGGTGAAGGAGCGAGCCATTCATGATCATCAATATTTAACTACCCATAGTCTGAAAACTTTTACTTTTACCTTATTAAATTCCTACGTATTGTATATGTAGTGGTTAGAAGGAATGACAAAATGATTAAAAATTAGAATAGCATTTAAATAGCATGCAGTGCTACAGCGCACCCCATACAATTACAATTAAATGTGCACCTTGCATTGCAACACAACAACGGCACAAGCACGGCTAAAAGAAAAATATGACCACAATTATAATTATACTTATTACTTTTCAAACATTATTACTTATTAAAAAAAAGTATTATTAATGGAAAGATAAAAAAATTCTATTCTCTTGTATCAATCATATATTGTGTACTACATAGATTTGAAAAAAAAGTTTAAGGGAGAAAGGAGGAATGGAAGGAAGCGATATCCAATCAATAAATGTATCAGCATTCAAAATCAAAATATCCAATGTGTGTGTCGTTCTATTGTTATTTAAATAGCTATGGATATGTGGACAAGGTTTTGCACTATGTCCAAGTTGTAACCTTACTCTTGGTCCACCCTGTACAACTTATGATTAATTCCGTCCTTGAATTTCTACGATATGTATTTCGTTATTTGCATTCTCGGCATGCGTGATCTGCATATTATTGGATTGGATTGGAATGACGATTCTTGGAATAACGTCAATTTTGAATTCTCAGAACGGAATAGGAATAACGTGTGAATCCATAAATTTTCCTTTTCGCAATTAATTATACGCATCAGCGTCAGTAAGAGAACATGTTGTTTTCGAAATCCCACATTCAAATGCCATATTCTGATTTATGCCAGGAGTACTCTGTTTTTCATTTAGATTTGAGCTGAGAAATAAACACTCACCACAAACCACAAATTACTACTTTTCCAGACAGTCTAACCAAACGTAAATAAAACCTTTTCCTATAAATTCTCCAACATTTGTCACGAAACAGCAGGATTTGTCTATTATTTGAGCCGTTAGTCATTTCTGCCCAAGATTACTGTTACAAATATGAACTTTATATTGAAATCCTTTCTCATTCTTTCGATTTGGGCCGGTAAGTTCAGTATTTTCGTCTCAGTCAGATAATTTCGATTTAGAAAGAAAAATTAAAGTAAAATGATTTTTGAATTCTAGCAAATGTAAGTCCAAGTCTGACTTCCAGGGCAAACAGTCTCGGGGGATCTGGCCCATTCACCTTCGACTACCTTCTGGGAGAGAACACAAACTTTAACAGCCCAGCCAAAGTTGTCTTTGTAGATTATGACGTTGACAAGAGTTACATTACTAAACTCCTTTCTGCAGGGAAACGCGTTATTTGCTACGTCAATGTCGTAAGATTTTCAATTACAAATATAACCAACCAAAAACGTTGCAGCATACTACTGTTCGTTATATCTTGACTCTGTGCAGGAATCGGTTTCAAATTACAAAATAATACCCTTTTTTTAAGTACATTTGCCCATAAGGCGGCCTCATGAGGCCCGTCTTATGGGAAAATGTACATAAAAAATGTTAAAAAATTGTAAAATGAAACCGATTTTTGCACGGAGCTAAGGTTGAACGAACAGTACCTAAATCATACTAAATGCAAAGCTTTCCATTCCGTACCGTTTTAGGTTTTGGGTAGTTTGATTATGAACCACCCTGTAAATTTACATTAGCTTCGGTACAAGTAAAAATCCATCAAGTACACTACATGTACTGTACAAGTACCAAACCAAAAACGTGTTTACAAATATTGGCTTAACCATGCATGCCTTGGAGATGCATTTGCATTAGCATTTGTATCCTAAGCTCTGTGGTCTGTAGCTCCCACAAGTTGACCAAAAAGACCACATAGATCAAGTACAATTCTTGCCAATGCCAAACACATGTGTATGAGATGTTACTTAACGTACAAGCACATTCTGCAAAAACCGGTCAATCCGCCCGCCGACCACTCAAACAAATTACGGTCAAAATGTCAAATTCCTTAACTTTGACTCTGACGCACTGAACCAAAAGTACAACACATTCATTTTTTAATATGGGTCTTAAAAATTGTACGAATAATTAAAAATTCCTTATATAAAATTACAATACAATATCAAATTAAAAATCAGTCCCTAATTACTTATGAGACTCCATGGGTTAGGATCCGCTACGTATGTATATTCGAGATAAAATGGGCCACCTTGTACCTATAACCCTACGCCACGCCCATAAGGTCCAGTCAGGTCCAAGTCCAACACATTAACCTTATCCCGAGTTGTGCTAACAAGAACAAGACCCGCCAAAAAAAACTGTCAATTCTTTCGTGTGACGAAAAGGGCCAAGTCAAGTCAAGTCAGAAGACAATGAATTCTTTCATCGACTTGACTTGACCAAAACCAAAAGTGTCAGTCCGCGCGACCATCCATGGTCAAGATCAAACAAATAAATCTCTCGTTTCCTTTTCCTTCTCTTCCTGCCTTTCTTTCTTTGCCTTTTCCCTTTTGGTTCTATCCATAAAAAATATTTTTACGATGACTTCGTCACAAGGGAAGGGAAGAGAAGAGAAGAGTGTGACAAATCAGGACTTAATCTTCAAAGAAAACAAGCTGTGTTATTTTCGAATAGTAGTAAAATGGCTATAATATCTTTCCTACTACTAGGGGTACCTCGGCTAGCCAAAATAGAAAACAAACCAACTCTCCAATAATACTCTTCCATATTTGACGCACCTTAGCGATTATCATATCAATTAATGGGTGGCTCGAGCACACGGTCAATTATCCGACAATTCAACGCATTTAACAAAATACGTAATAAAGACAGAGCGAGGTAAAGGTCAAAGGTCAATGTCAATGACAATGACAATTACTTTCTGACGACAATAACATCAGCCATATTCCGCCCAATTCCTAATCACATAAATGTCATGAGGAGAAAAAGGAATTCCATTTTACAAGGGAAAACCTCATCCTCGTTTGAAAAAAAAATGGACTGACTGTTTACTTAACTCATTAGGATTTATTTTCTGATAAGACTAAACAACCAACCACAAGTACGTGTTAAAAATGTAGTACATAATCATCTGCGCTCTCCGTCCCACAAACACAGTGTGGATTTTTTAAATCTTTACATCCTGTCCAATTTTAATCATCATCATAAAATACAAATACGTACAACAAACCTACTCATTCCCTCAATATCCAAACAAAGATAAAAAACGATAAAAAACAACCATAGCTGTCGTCAGGTGTTTGAGGATCGTCTTCGGAAAAAAAATATATATACAAAAACATGACACGAAATTCTCAAATCTCACCAAAAAAATTCTCGATTGGAATGTCAACACCTGGCGGCCATGGATGGTCCGATTTTTATTAATCCTCATGTACTAGTACGTATCGTTAAAAAATTAACAATCCATGTGTCGTGCGCTCTAAATTTCTCTTTCTAATCATACGTATGTGCGCTACAGCAGCTATACAAATCAGACCAATAATATGCAAATTAGTTCAACAAACAAAAAAGGTCAGAGGTCAATTCACGTCCACACACGCATATTATAAATCCATACGATTCATTCAAGCCGTTGACCCATGGTCGACCATCTAGGCAAGAAGGTGAGGGCGGACTCAAAGGACTTTACTAGCTAGGATATGCTTTCTGGGCATTAACAATATATTTCCATCTAGCGAAATAACAAGGTATGGCTATTCTGCGAGCCCAAAACTGGTAAGGTCCTTAATACAATTCTATCTGCTTCAAATGCGTTCAATTCAACAATGCAAGGTCTTTGAATTGATCTCGTCTCAAATTCACAACAATACTGACAAGTCAAGTCAGGACAGGCCAAGCCAGGCAGCCAACTTTGTTCACTTTGTATTGTTGACGTTAAAAAATCTAAAAAGAATTGAGTGACAACGCGCAACGAACGAAAAAAAAATAACCTCATGGTACTCAGAATCAGAATTGCCATCCCATATGTCAGCCCGACCCTCAAAAATACACATACAAATATTACAAATGGCGAATAAATTGCATTTTGCTTTGCTAAGAATTTATTCATTCAATTGAATAGTCCACAGTCCAGTTCATGCAAGCAAGGAGATCCATTCAATGATTTGAAACACCTTAGACCCTAGCTGCCCAACCCTGACATAAAATCACGTCTCCAATTTTTTCAGCGATCAATCATCACCGTCGCGTCCGCGTCCAGAATCGAAATCCGGTACTAAATGCAGCAAAGGTTCGATAATGCATTGCATACGTGTATGAAAAAAACGGCATAATCGATTATGGTGACAATTTGGTACAAAACGCGCATATACAAGGACATGACTAATTTCACAAATAGCATGACAAATGCTACAATTTGCCATTACTTCCTATTATTCTACTACAAGCCAACAAAAATGAATCACTGGTTGGTGTTGGTATGCTAACAAAAATAAAATAACGTTAGTTTGATTTAGTCTGACTTACACGTCAATCGGTAATCAAGATAATGTAAGAATTTGTTCATCTAAATGTGCCATGTGCTCCTCACCCTAAATTCCTAATACGAACGAATACGAAACCAATCATGATTTTGCAGAATCCATCCCAATCACATCACAATTCCCAATTAAAATATTTTATTGTAATGCGAATACGAATGGGATTACAAGACAGAACTCTCAATCAATCCAATTCAACCATCCTCTTCTTTCGTCACCGTACGACCAAACCATTGCAAGGCAAGTCAAACCACACTACAATCTCATCAGTAATTCAAGATGACCATCATAAGATAAAATCCCGTTCATTTTTGCACGCAGTATGCAAATTTCAAATCTTATGGGATAGTGAGCAAAAAAAACAACACGCATAATTTGGCAGTGCAGTGCCCAGAGGGCTACCTGGCTACCAAACCAATACATTATACACAGTAGAACGACTAATCGCAATGCGTGCGTGCAGTGCAGCATTTACAGGTAGGAACATAAAAACTGACCCCTAGAAAAATTTCGGACATAATTTTATAGATTATTTGATAAAGAATCGTAATTTGATGGACTAAGCAAAGTTTTTGGACAACCCTGTAAGCTAATGCACGTGAACCATAATCCAATCCTTGGTCATGACCATGAGTGTGAAATGAATTTTTTTAAAACAAAAATTGCCCCAATTAAGTGTAACACGCATCACGCATACACATACGCATGGCAAGATGATCACCACGATACGCACTAAACACTACGCATCCCTATCGTACTCGATCGATAATTTATCACAGATTATTACACTACAAAAAATAATGAAAAGAAAATTGTTTTTGTTTACCTGAACAACTTTCTCAAAATTGTCTTGACTCTTCTGACATGCAAATGCTTTCTGAAGATTGCGTCCAACTCCAACACTTTTACATAGAAATTGTTCTCCGTGCTTCTCTAACCAATCAAGGACCTGTGGAGGAAGAAATTAGAAATGTAAATTCAATTTCAATTTCAATTAGTAAATTCTCACGATAAAAACATAAAAATTTAGTCATAATTTAAAATTTCCAAACAATGCAATGAAATTGATGCATGTGGGCATGCAGATGTACATGTAATGTCTAATCTCTTATCTGATCAACATTACCTTTACCATGAGATCTAATAAACCACTAACCTTTCAAATCTCAGTTACATAGTAATAATTTAGAATTCCATATAAGGAACTCTGATCCAATTTATGCAATCAAAATTCACTTCAACTCTTAATAATGAAGGCCAACTGTCTACTCGATTGAATGTCTCAATGTATTAAAGTCGGAAGATGAAGATATGAATGGATGGTTTAGATTTTTGAATAGTAACATAATTATGTAACGGTAATACTTTAATACATTAAATAAATTAGAAGAGAAAAATGTGTATAGATGTGGCAATAGCAATTTACACGAAAAGGGCGAATTATTGGAGAAAGTCACAATTAACATAGTAACTTAGAAATATTGTATGTTATGATTTATTTTATATTTATTAATTATAATTATTAACCACTATAATCATGGGTAATATTCGCCCACTAGTTGAGATACGATGATGATACGAAAATATATTATTTTCAACGAATAAACAGGTGAGTGAGTATACCTATGCAATATTAACCGAATTGAATTAATGTTAATAACAAACTTGGGTCAATTTCTTTGAAAATGTAATTAATTACAAATTGTAAATTGCACGGACTGAAAGTAATTAATTACAATTACAATTGAAAATTTCGAATACTTTTGTGTGTTTCGAAGCACTAAAACAGCTCTATTCTTTGATTATATTAAACTCATTCAAACGTTAGTAGTCAACAAAAGTAATTGAGAAAAAAGTAATTCCAATTACAAGTTAGAATTACAATTACAAGCATCTTTAAAGTAATTAGTTACAATTACAAATTACCTGCATCTGATGTAATTGTAATTGCGACTTAATTACAGATGTAATTGTAATTGACCCAAGTCTTACGAATTGGAATTATTAGGATTCCTGATTTCGGTTCAAACTAAATTCAATTGGAAAGTGCAAAGCGAGATTTTAGGTGGTAGATATGTTACCAAATTTTATTCAAATCCTACGGTTATCAATTTCAATCAATTCATACTAAATTTTCCCACTTCTCAGAATTTCTGAAGCAATCGAAAATGACTTGAAAATTGTTGAAATTAATAACGAAAGCCAAATTTGTATGTAAGTCGGTCCACTTTCCACTATAAAATTTATCAAGTTGTATTTTATATTCGGTCCTGCTATCAGTACACAATTTTTATACTTTTTGACGTTTGGATTCAATTTGTTGCAGAACGCATTCAAATCGGTTCACTACTAGTTAGAAAAATATTGGCGTCCAAATCCCTTGCGAACACATTGTACTCAATTTTACTTATTTTCAGTATTGAACTCACCTGTTTGACATCTTCCTTGAATAATTTGAGTGCTAAACGTTGATGAAGTTTAACTTTCTTCGTTGTCCATTTCTGTTCTAATGTTCTATGACGGGCAAGAATTTCATGAATCACATTGAGTACATGTTTAGCTCCAGATGAGTAATCCGCAGCTGGATCAGTATTACGAACAAGTCTTCCCATTTCATCAACCTTTTTGAAAACAATTAAAATTATAACACATGCTATATTTCAAAATTTTAGTTTAAATTCAACTTACTAATTTATGAGCCAAAATCTCCATGCCGGGCTGATTACAAACATGAACCAAATGATCCAATTGGTATAATAATTTCTTGCTTGTACTATGAACCTAAATCAACAGAATTACGATCATGTTAGTAAATGAAATTCGACCAACAAAACAAAAAATGCCAAAAATAATAATATCAGCTTCAAACTTTGGATAGATAGAGTTCCGCAGCATCAAAACTTGGCATTATGGCAGAAGGCGGCTGCACAGAAAAATCCAAAAGACAAGAAAAAACAGGAGTAGTATAGAGTTGAAGAATCACTGAACAGTTTACATTACATGATAATCACCATCACCATTAGTTCACCACAGACAGAAACCACGTCACACCGAAAAGACTCAAATAATAAAATCAAGGATGGAAAGCAAAGCAGTTATCATAATTATTAAAATTTTAGCAAGCATAACCATTGTTATTTTAGCAGTATTTTAGCAAGCAGTTATTTTTTAAACCTCTTCGATTCAAATTCGTGCTAACAAATTACAAAGATGAACGAATTAATGGCCGTGTATTGATAGCAACGAGGTGACTACTCTGAAGAAGTTACTCTAGAGGACACATTGCTTTCTCTGAATAGTCAAAAGAAAATATAACAAAGCCGTGTAATTTCAGGGGTAACTCCAAGCCAGGAATTCAAGAATTTCAAAGAAGTTTGTTTAGCTTTTTTTTTCTAGGTCACTGAATTCGGTTGAGTCAGAAAGTTAGAATACATATAAAAATCAAGACTCGTCAAAGAAAGTAAAGTAAAAGTTTACACACAATGAATATAATATACATAGACTCAATTCACTCGGGGAAATCTACGCAAGAAACGAAGGAGACTTTACCATTGCTGAGCTTACAATGAAGACCCTTGCATAGAAATACAAACCAAAAACTTTTAAAATACGCAATGTGCCCAAAAATCAGTCCCCGAATGATAACGTTTTTTTTCTTTCGAAAGTCTAGAATCTCTGGAAGAATCCTCATCTCCTTACGTACACACACACATAACACACATCTTAAATCAACACAAATCCCGAAAGCAGTCAAGAGAGAAATCATCAACCACTCACTTCACTTCAGTCAGTGAAAATCTTTAATTCAGCAAATGCAAATTGAGTTCAAGTGAAGCAAAAGCAAAGCAACTAAACTGAATGAAAAAAAATTGCAAAGCAGAGCAGAGCATAGCATAGCAAGGAAGCAAGCAAGAGCTGGAACGATCGCAAAATAATTCCGCCCAATCCAATCCATTCCATTCCCCTTTCAGTCTCGTATTTTTTTTCAGTCTCTCCAGGGTTAACACCTTAGAGTACTCGTACTCTATTGTGTACTCACTTCAGTGTAGGCCTGACACATGGACTCATAGATCGTTTGATGTGAATGAATACAAGTCTCCAAAACTGTTGCTTCACTCGGAATGTTCATACTATCACAGGCTTGACTCCAACTCACAATTTTTTCAGCGTACTACGTAAAATTTAGAATATAAATTTTTTTAGTTAGAAATTCGAATGTCGAAAAATATTTTGTATTTTAATTATTTACTTGTTCAGCCTTTTGATGAAATAAGACGGAGAGAGCCAAAAGAGTATTTCTTTCATCCAGCTATTAAAAATTCGATAATAAATTGAATGTAATAATCTATCAGCCTTCAGATAAAATAAAATTATGAGCGATAATAAACAATTTCTTACAGCACACGTAAGCTCTTTCCAGGCTTGATTAATTCGCCCAGCTAAACTACGAATGTGTTGAGCAGCGTAGTGATTCGTATCGACCATATGGGAGGCCATGGCAAGTATCCGTTTTATACTCACAAAACCATTCTGTGAAACAAAATGAAAAAAATACATCAAAATATTCCCAAAAAAAATGGTCCAAATTCTTCAATAATTTATGCCGAATTAAAAATTGAAATTAATGGTAACAATAAAAAATAGATGTTGGTATTCAACGGATTGCTA
>JAQGCB010000951.1:0-17116 GCA_034698835.1 Protaphorura tricampata | reverse complement strand
ATGCCAATCAAACCCATTAGAGAAATTGGGAAATTGGCTGTGAATGTAATTTCCATTTCAGACACAATGTATTTCACGTAAAGCCATCTTGGTTCCAAATAATCCACCGGACGATAAATATTGTCAGCATAGTGAATTGTATGAATGGCATAACTGATAAAGTGAGTTATAAAGATGGCTGGTAGAATTGCTTGGACTTTTTGTTGAGGTCGTTTACGGCCTAATTTCTGAACAGACACGAAATGGGCAGTCAATTTGAGTAAAATTGAAACACCGAAGATGATTGTGATAATTACGAATGCTATTCGTAGTGTTGGAACTTCTGTCATTCCTTCATCTGTAACATAGTATCGACCGAGTGAAGAAAGTTTAAATTCAGCCATGATGTTATCAGTTTTTGTAACTATTTCAGGTACGGTACAACAAACAACAACAATAAAGAAAATTATACTGTCACTTCTGGAAATCTGAAACTGGCTTGTAATTTCTTCCTTTAAAAACTATCGTTACCGGCATACGGCAGTAAGCTAAAACTATTATGAAGCACAGCACAACCTCAGCAATAAACAGCAACTACAATATTGAATAAAGTTAAAATTGTGGGGTATATGTTATATCCATCCCTGTATGACATTTAATTTATATGTAAGGAAAAAATGAAGGTCAAACTGGAAAAAAGAGCAATCTTATCATATTCTGTCCTTGCATGAACTGTTGACCTTGATTTCGGATGATTGTACAGAATTCACGAGTTCGGCAGGAACATCAGGAACTGATGAACATTAAGTGTGTACTATTCCATTACGACTTGAGTATGCATGTAGTGACCAGAGTGCAAAGTACTAATGAGTTTAAAAATGTCATTATGGGTACAAGTGTCCGGACCCGAAAAATGAGCTTCGAAACGTGATATGAGAATACTTGGTATAAAATTAATTATGAGGATTGAAGAAGCACACAGCGTCAGTGATTGTTAAATAACATTCAAAATATGTTTAATAGTTTATTTAGTTCATCTCATATAATATTAATGTATGTATACGCACCGTATTTTAATATGGCTGATTTGTTGACACATAATGCAGGGAGCTAAACAGATTTGATTGTAAACTATATAGCATTTGTTATAATTGGTCAATTTACAATTATTTCTAATTCTCTTTTTCTCCCATTAAAAGACATTCGATTCAACATTACACATTAAATTTTATACATGTATCTAAACCATACACTTTTGGTTTTTAAAAACATCCAATATTAATCTGACACGTGACAAATCTCTAGTAAAATTAATTATCTGTTTAGTCAAGCACCACCGCGCACCGTACAATCGCTTTTCTTTTTTGGTGAATTGTAGTAGTTATTGCATTTTAGCATATGATACTTAATGCTATAATTGGGACGAAGTAATTTCGTTTCTTTACAATATGTTCCTTCCCCATGAGAATGTTGGCTCGATTTTTAGTGTATTAGGAACAATATGTGATAGGTTTGAATAATTTAAGCATATATATATATTTCACATTTTATCGTATTTGACTTGTACTAAGGCAATCCATCAAATCAGCTTGTAAATAATTTCATACTATTGCATGACTATTCTTAGTGCTACAATTATAGGACTGACTCTGAAATAAATCGGTTTACAGTTTAGAAATAGAATGAGAGAATTTAAAAAAAAAAGTCAAGTAAAATCGTTTTTTGAATTCAGGAAATTGAAACGGTTTGAGGGACATATAGAACACAACAATCAAGAATCATTTTCAAGTATACTTTCCTAATTTACATCTTAGATTTCTGCAATTCCATAATAATAAGAGTTTCCGCCTCATCCACTTCAAAAATTCGCTGTTATCATCAGTTTTTAATCAATAAAGAATCGGATAAGTTAATTTTTTACGGCTTTCTACCGTCGCGTCGGAAAGCCCGCACGATCCACTACAAAATAAATTAAGAAATCAATTGCGTTGTGATCCTTTATAGTATGAAATTCGTTTGCACGTTCAAATCAAAAATTGGGGAAAAAACGTAAAACGTGGAATTATATTTATAACTATTGGATTTTGGCTAACCCTAAAATAAGACTCTGTTTGCTCGACACCCAACAAGTTTAGTATTCAAACTAAAATGACAGCGTTTATCCACCCTGCCCTTCGTTCAATTTATTACAAAAAACACTCAAACTTGACCTTACTATACTATTAACTAGGAAAATACCATCAAGGTGAGTAGTAAAATAATAAAACTCCCATTTTCCTTCTATACTCACCTTGTCAAAATAATGTACAAAATAATTTTCGCCTCCCGAAAACTTCGAATAAATATTATGTTGATCATTAAAAGTGTCCCTTTGGTTCTTCACACGCCCAACTTACATAAATTAGTTTGCTAATGCTAACACAAGCTGAATTCTAAATCATTCATGTCCTAACTAACTTTGGCATTTATAAGCACTCAGTGGGCAAACTTTCTTTCCACAGAAAGCAGTCATTAAATATTAAACGTGCTTATTTCCAAGGAAGGTTTATTTTTACACAAAAGCATATATGTATCGTATGTAATGTAATGTACTTTCGTACTCTAATCATTCGTTTTCTAACTCAATGTTCAATTTAATTGGCATTCGAGGAATATCATGTTGTGTGGCATTGACATTATTAATTCTTGATTTTCGTTGAATTCGTGTGTTCAAAAAGTCATTTTTCCGAGATGACAGTAATGTGGACTAAAATATTTACATTTTGACTTAAATCATGCGTGGCAACTTATAGCACCTTTGTTTCAATGCAGTACATTAGGATCACTGTGCCCTCGATTAAAGTATGGGGTTATGCAAACTTAAATATTAAATTTAGTACATGAACATTTAATACTTAATTTATAGACAAATTATCTCAAGTTAGCATTGAATCTTAGTCTTAGCCCACTCATTGCGATTAAATGATTAAAAGACTTAGTAAAACAATTTAAATGAAGTCTGGACTCTTCTGTATTTTTGTGTCGGTGCAGTTTTGAAGATTTAGAAATTAGAACCCAAGGTCACACTTCGTGAAGGTACTTTAACGGGCAAACTCCTTGTTTACTGTCACCGTTCCGTATGGTCACCATTCCGTCAAGTTCTTCTCCGACTTGAATCACAATCTAAAATAGACGTTGAATTTTTAAAAGAAGATCTTCAATATTGTTATTTTAGTTTTGAAACCGAGTTCTTCGCCCTTACTTGATCCCTCAATAATTTTAAACCATTTTCTGCCCCATCCGTGACCTGGAGGTTGTGGGTGACCTGAAGGGGTCTTTCCCCAGGATGTAATTTTGTCACATATTTTGAAGGGAAGTATCCAGTACGACCCTGGCATTTCCCTTGCCACCAGTCTGGGTCTGTTGTGTCCGTGACAGTCACTTTGTTTCCGGATCTATTTAATGAATTCGTAATGATTAATTATATTTTCATAAAAAATTTGCAGAAGCACGTATTTATTGACCATGCTTCTGAAAAACTACTCAGGAGGTTAATATCGCTTTTTGGTCAAAACAGTTGGATGTTTTATTTTCATGAGATGCTGAAAAGTTTCTCACTTCAAATCTAACTCATCCGGATGTCTGGCTTTGAACATGTACAGGACCACGTACAAATTGGTCGGTAAAAGTCGATGTGGTTTCTGTGAGAGAAAGTCAGAGAAATAATTAATTTCGAAGTCTAGTCTCGTGTGTGGTTAAATAAATATTTTAACACTTCGGCAGCACAATGATGGCAACCTTTACTATATAGTTTTGTCCAATTTACCGGGGAAGGACATGGTGAAGTACTTGCAGAGCTCAAAGACTTGTCGTTTTCATCAGGAAGTTCTACGGAACTCATACGAACATTTCGAGCCGTCAAGAGTGTTCGTCGATTGTGGACTGGACTTGAAGGAGCTGATAAGTATCGGAAGAAAAGAAAAAAAAATAACATTTACTATTACTACAGGACAAGAACCATTCCAGGAATGTTTTGGACCAATTGGTATTTTGAATTTTAAAAAAAAATATGTATTGAATATTTTATGAAAGCGTTACGAAAAGCAATAGGAAGCGAAAGTGAGAAATGAAAAAATTCAACGGATTATTCAGCAGTCAAACAAAGTCGGCACACACAAACTTAAGGGTCTTCAACTATTGAATATTAAATGTATTTGTCTATGTTGGAGTCAATGTATATTTCCAACTTCGAAATCAACATACACTGGCCCAAATACACCTGGATTAATTTTTGGGTTTCAGAGGGCCCACCAAATTCATGAACATCATCTTAAATGGCAAATTGTCAATTGTCTTATTGAAATGTACTGAACCCATTTAACTGCTAGTTCTATTTGCATTTGAAGTGATGAAATGGAAATACACATCGACTGTACATTGTACGCTAAGAACACAGAAACAAAAGCGAATTAAAAATGAAAACTCAGCTAAAGTACTAAATCAACTTGCTCCCAAGTCCCAACTCTAGGTATAAGATAATATTTTCGATATTTTTTGTGACAACGTGTATTTCTTTCGAATACAATCGTTGAAACTAAAATTTTCTCTTATAAGATTCTCAATAGCTGACAGGGAAGGCTTGAAAGTGTGTAAGATTTCAGAAAAGGAAGAGAGTTATAAAATAGATATGTCACACAGAACGATAGACTGAAATTTGATGGGGACTTAAGAAATTCTCATAATAAAATATGATGAACGATTAACGTGGTGTTCTCCTTGAGTATTAACCCCTAGAGTATAGGCTTACGTAAATATAACTTTAATTGATAATATTGAGTCATAGTACGCCAACCCTCAAATAGTAATTTCATGATGTCGAACCAAAACAAAACAAAAACTACACTACACTACACTACTTCTGTACAAATCTACAGGGACCGAATACATCAATTTACACAATTTTTACCACACAAACTTCGCAAACGAAACGCTACGTTTCTAATAACACTTTCGCGGAGCCTTACTACAGGAATAATTTTTCTACTTTTACTCAAATACAAAGAAAAAATACGGCCATTTAGTTTACGCCCATGCCAATCATGATGAATGACGTTTTTTTTCCACAAGGATATATTTCTTTTTAAAAAAACCAACCAAATTGTGTAATTGGTGTCTGAGGGGAGGAATAATTGTAGAAGTCTATAAGTTGTCTAGAAGAAGAAGCGTAAGTGGCGTTTGGAGTTGAGCGTGAACGAGAGTGAAGGATTCCTCCGTCAAATGCAATTCCAGAGGTATTTGCATACAATAGTCTCCAGTCTGCAAACACGTAGAGAAAAGAAGGGAAAAACAAAAACAAACAAACACTGACGACGTAACGTATACGTGACATGTGTCAACCGAAACCAGGCTAGACCACCCAAGTGATATGGCAATGGCAAGATGTAATTGGTACACCCGTACACCATGCCACATCAAATTGACAGTCACACCCGTCAGGCTTTCACAACATGTAATGTGACAACAACAATTCGACAATTCCATGTGGAGAGGGTAAAAGCAAAAAAAAAAAGCGAGTTACAGATCAGAATTACTGCCAATTGAAATCAGGCAAGTGTTGAGACTTGTACTTGTAACGATTGAACATACAAACTCTCCATGTCTGATCTTTGTCGAAATGTCTAATCATCATGCCAGTTATCCATGCAATTTAGGGTGACGACTACGGACACTCTATATTCTTTGTGTCACATTAAAATAAAGTGAAACTAAACTTCTAAGCAGTCAAGCCTTTCGAAATCCAATAAATTCTTCTATCTTTACACTGAAGCCAAAATTACTCACGAAATTCTAGGAATAGGTGCAAGTGGAAGTATAAAGTGAAAGTGGAAGTGCTTTCACCCAGGGACTTTCTCTTTATAGAACTTCTACGTGCATACCGGTTTTCCTCTAATAGAAGCCTGCCTCCAATTGACGCAGGCCTCTAATGGAAGCCGGGTACTTTCACCTTTATGCATATGGAGAAAGCAGGGGAAAGCAGTACCCCCTGACCTCAATTTTGTAAATAGAAGCCCGAGCTTCTATTAGAGGAAAACCGTTACCTAATTTTTAATAGCTATATTACGTTTCATCTGACCTAGAGAGCATGAAATAGCTAATAAGTATACATTTGTAGTTATGAGGTCAGTCGTATATTTCGACTAGACTCTTGTACGTAGTATTGAACAAAACCATGCTTTGTGCGAAACGTGTATTTGATAATCATGCAAATTTGAAAATATAGTAGTTGCTGCTACGACTGTACTAATGAAAATGGAATAAGAGGAGTGAGCAGCAGTAGTGGAGTGAAAACTATGAGAGACAGAGAAATATAGTGCGAAGGTGTCGCATTTGCAACATGACAAGACAACATTTAAAAAAAATTAACTTGTGGGGAAAAATTGTCGCCTTTACATTGACTGTGTGAAGTTGATTGACTTCCATGTGCATAGCGACGTCTCTGAGCATGTTCTGTGGACTCTGGAGAATCCAACGAGAAACTTTTCATCCTTAAATCCAATTTTCGTCTCCGTGGACTGTGTGGCGCTACAAAAAAATGTTTTAGAAAAACAAAAATTTTGCAAGAAAACCAAACTCACCACAAAAGAAAAAATCACCTACATAATAATAAATATAATGAGCATTCAATTAATAATATCATTTACGGTTACAGCATAAAAAATTACTACTCTACAAACTACTACTTTTGCAAAATTAACAGCAACTTATAAATATAATACATCATCAATGCTTAATTTTTATTCTACGGTACGTTATTTCATTTTAGAAATTTAATTTCTCAATGCTGCACTTAAGTTTATGTAGTTATATTAGTGAAAATCACACTCAAATCAATCGGTAAATTCCTCATTAGTTTCAAACTGCTTACGGCAATTAATTGAGCTCTAAAATGCAAATTCATTCCATAGGGGAATTCCAAAACTTGCATTCAAAGCAAGGCCTACGTGTACGGGGGAAAAAGTCATGGCCCAATGGCTGCTGCTGTCAAAAAGCGTTCAATCAAATTATGATTATGATTAATTGCAAATTAAGCTTTTTGGCATGTGTCAGGTGCTTGAATCAACTCAATTCAACTCTCAATCGACAAAAAATTAATTAGAAGTTCGTGAGGGGAGTGTTAAAAACTTTCGGGGGAACTGAACAATTAAAGTAATGAGATTAAATACTTTGTGTGGAAGGAAGTGAAACAGCTCTTGGTGGTGGCATTAGAAACGGGGCTGGGTTGGCAGGACCATCCGCATCTGCTGATATACTTTTTCTTGAAACGTAACTATCTCGCCTTTGACTTTGTTTCGTACTCGTGGCCTCATCTGCCATAACAGTAATTAGGTTTTGTTTTCTTTAGAAAAATAGTCAGTGCTTTCAAGATACATTTCCTTCACTCCTTAATAGAAAAGGGCTTGAAATCTACTCTGTGGAATTAGTCAATCTGTTTGGGATTTAGACGATTATTTTGTGAGACCTGTTAACGAGATTTTAGCAGATTTTGAGATAAAATCAAAATAGCGTTAACAAAAGTTCCCTTTTTGATCAACGGAAATTTTTTGTTGTGGTTGAGTAATTTAGAGGCGGAGCAGAATTGCAAAAATAAATCTGGACTTTATCTGGGCAGAGAATTGCGTGGTAGAAATAAGGACAAGGACATTAATGTATTTGATTGAGTTAAGGAAACCTAAACAAAATCTAATTCCAGAGAGTAGATAAGTTGTTACTGAGGAATGAGTGTATTATTCTCGAATGCAACTGACCAATTTTCTTGGAATCCATGACAGAATTACATTATTACATTTTCTCTGATAAAATAACCCAAATGACAAATATCTGAAATCGATTCCTCATGTATGTTTTCTCTTGTCGTTTCTCTTTCTTTTTTTTTTCTTTTGGTTTACTTACCGGAGGAACTTGGATGAAAGGTGGCTGCTTGAGCGGCGGCTAATGCGGGTGTATTTGACCCAGAATGACTCGAGTTTCCAATTACATTTACTGTCGGATTGGACCTGCGACTCCCAGAGGATGGTCCACCACCACTACTCCCAAACATTCCACCTCCAAATTCTTGTTGAGAATGAAGGGTTTGTGATGAACCATGGAGTCCATTTCCAGACCCACTTCCTCCACTTCCATTCGTACTTCCACCCGTCGGTTTTTTCAGGTCTGTCGCTTGTTTCAAAACTTGGTAAATCAAGTCTGGCTCATCATTTGGCTCTGTATAAAGTTTATTTCATTAACACATGAGACCTTAAATTAGCTGCAATGTTGAATTTTCTTTCAAATCTCATGTTTAATAGGGAGGAAACCAGTAGAGTCAAAAATCGTTCGTTGGGCTTTTTTCTACAGAGACCGACGTGTTTTCTGCTTGACTAGGAAAGTTATCGCATATAGGAGAAATAAAACGCTTAATTGACTCGTACCATGTCAAAATTCTAACATTACGGTTAGGACACTTGTACAAAAATCTCTGAATCGTTCAGAATTGCGTGGGTCGTGGAGAATCATTTCTATGTAGTTTCGTGAGATGCAAGTTTCTAAGAAACGTGACACGCGTCAGTTATTTTATCCCTTGACTATACTTCTGTCCAAAACAAAAACAAAATCTTAACCACGTAAATCTAATTCCTTGCGGCCAGCAGCGTGGGAAGGAAGGACTTATTTTCGTCTTTGTTTTAACAAAGAGAGTTCATACTAGATCATGTTTGGCTTCTCGAGCGTAAGGCGAATGAGCGTCAGTGATTTTATTTTTAGACTATTTTTCTGAGTTCAGACACGTGGGAGAGTCTCAGTAAATTACTTAATTTTTGTTGATCAAAATAGGGAGGCATTACTTTATACATAGCTATGTGTACTTTGTTGACTAGAAATACATTCAAGGTTACTCGAATGGAGCTTAGTTAGTTTCTTTGGAGAAAATAAGCAGAAGTGAAAGTCACAAGGGAGAAAGAGGAGGAAAGTATTTCGTGCGCAATTAATGTGGAGATATGATAATATCTCTTATGTAATGCACCAGTTCTTGGAAGCTCGAATTAATGTGTAAACTGTGGTTTCAGCTTCAAGTAAAACTTGGAATTTGGATTTCACAGAATTGAAATCCAAATTCTATAAATTATTGAGAACAATATTTTCATATTTTCACCAGCCAGCCTCTGCAATTTTAAAATTGTTTTTGGCAGTAAATATTATTCGAAAGATGGATTGATATGTATATCTTCCTGTAAATTAAGATGAATCACTTTCGAGATCTAATTTGTTAGGTCTAGGTTATACTGAAATCAGGAAATCTCATGATGAAAATCTCTCTTCAGAAAGTCGAACAAAGGTAGATGTAGCCATTACACTGGAAGTATATCGGAAACGTTGGTCTAATTTTTCGACAAATTAAGATTGATCATCTTGGATAACACATGTGTTAGGTTTGGACTGGTATGATTACACGAAACCCTACTCTTTCCAGGTTACCCTCAGCAGGTATACATAGGGTTCCAGGAATCTCAAACTGCCTCGAAAATGTGACCATGTTTGTTTTAACCATACGGTAGTTCTAATTGGAGAGCTGCTACTGTAGTTTTCTCCTCTCACAGACTCTAAAGATTTTGTGGTACCATGTGCGTGGTCTAAAATGAGAAGATCCACTTGAAAAGACTTACTACTTGAGTTTGGCTGTTGTCTTTGTGGTCCATCGGTTTCAGCTAATTGAGTGAGTCTCGTTTCCAACTCTGAAGTGGATCTTTGGCGTCGAAGAAGACGAGTCTTGGGTTGACATTTCCCTACTTTCTCTTGACAGTCGACATGGACGTTGGTTTTACACATCCGGCACCTGAGCCCTTGTCTCGTGTGTCCTTCATAATTAATCAACAACACATTATATATTTTAACTTTACTCAACAATAATGAACTAACATGGAGGAGGAAAATTGAAACTCCTTCAGTTGGGAATATACATAATTGGACTAATTTGAGTGCCACGCGCGGCGCCCATCATTAAATAATGTCCAGATCGGCTTTCACTTTCTTGTCTAAGGAAAACTACCTAGTCTCTCCGTTGCAATACAAACATTAAGAATTGCATGACAGTATGACCAACCAGTATGTGATATCGGAGACAACCACTGTCTTGCGAAATCACAAATTTGGTTCATTATTATACAAATTACGGTCCGAAAATCAATATGTATCAGGTCAGGTTGCGCCAATTAGTGCACGGGCTGTCTCTAAGAACCTTTTAAGAAAATAACCAGTAGAAAAATTCCATACATTGTATGCTAATTTTAGCGGTGACCTTTACATCTCTCAGATTTGAACGAATTTATTTATTTTCAGATGTCCAAAATTTTGGATACACGTGATTTGAACTGATCAAATCAAATCGTGTTAGAAAAGTGAGAATCCTCCTATATCCGATTAGGACATTAATACTTGTACTAAGCATACAGTGAATTTATAAACAGGTGCACATCCAGAAATAATTAGAAATGAAAGTCTCAAGACTGTATATATCAAACTGCAAGTGAAATTAGATATTCTTTTATTAGTCACAGACGTTTTCTAGTGCTATTTTCAATTAGGAAAGCAAACATACTCCAGAGAGACTCAAAAAGGCGCGTCGCGTCGCATAAGGAAAACTTGAGAACTTTCCACTTACCTCTTAGAATCTTAGAGCAAATATCACACGGAGTGATCTTCTTGTAAGTGTACTCTTGGAAGATATGATTTTCGAAAATCTGGAACGACTCTTTGTTATCCTTCTCTTTCCCATTTTTCCTGTATGGACCATATTATACAACATTCATTAGAAAACTTGAACCAAAGTGAAAGTATATGTTTGTCGTGAGTGAATCAAGTACAGGGTGGTTCATAGGCATGCTCACTGAAATTTGTATAAAACGTATATCCTAGGTTTTTCTGTGAACAGGAGTGCAGTGCTCGGCTAGAACTCAAGGAATATGAATCACCATGTAACATTAAGTTCCTTTGTTATTTGAAGCATTAAATATTCAGTTACCACTTCACAAAAGAAAATAAAAAAAAAACTGAGGAAGGGGTGATTATTATTATTAAAGAAAGCATGTCTATTCTAAGCATTGCTGTTCCCTCAAATTGGATCAAGTCCAGTCCTCGTTCTACTTTTCTGTACTTAAGATCTAAGCTTTACTGAATTTAGTCGTCTGTCCGCTGTTGTGTAGTATTTATGTGTATTGTGCCTCCTTTGCTATTATTCTCTTGTTCGAATTAAACCCAGTCATCTTAGTATTCATAACAAAAGAAATGTCCTATTGTGCTTTTTCTATTTATGATTTTGCTTAAGGGAGTTGGTCGGATGTGGCTACACTTTACCCCAGAGAAAGTTGCGAGCCTGGCTTCATAACGACAACTTTCTAGAATTAGAAATCGACGCTTGAATAATGACGCACTAAACTTTGACCTCCAAAACCAGCGGTTTTAACATGAACGTCCGGAATTTCAGCCGTTAGATAACCTGGGGCTCAATGCCCACGTGAGTTTTCCTCAGGTCAAACGAAGGCCTCCCCTGTCAAAATCAAGCAAGACGAAGGCTGATAGAATAGAATAGCCAAATCAAAATAGCAAGGAGAATTCATGGCGGTCTTAAAAGAACAATTGAATACTCCTTGCAAAATAGAAAAGTTCGTTAAAGTTGAGTACACAAATTCAACCATTTGTGAATGGAAGATAGATTTCTGTTAAGAAGACAAAAAAGTACCGTATTAATAATGAACAACCGCCTACTTCTTCCACTCTCAAATTAGTAGTGAATTCTAGTCTACCCCATAGAATTTATTACGACTGAGGAAGATACACATAAGCTCACAGAAATCATCGTCGATTGATCTTCGCTTATTTATTTTTTGAGTATAAGCTTTTTCCTTTTTGCCAAGGTGTTCATGTGAATTTCAGTTGGCTCTATTGAAATCTTCACTTGAAAGCGGAAAACAAAGGAGACTTGTACAACTTTCAGGATATTCTTAGCAAGATAGACGATACCATCGGTGGTGACGTCATCTAACTTTGAGACTGCGTCGCGTTTTGTGTAAAAAGCGCTTGCAGTATAAAATTAGACGAAGAACCGGGAAGGTCAGAAGTCACACTCTTGTTTGTCGAATGTAAAGTGTAATAGCTCGTGAGTTCTTAAATTGTATTTGTCATGTAAAACTCTTGAACTTTCGACGTGAGGAAAATTGAATGCGACAATTGTCCGCGAAAAAAATGTTTCAGAGTTTCTAGTTTCTGAACGTCGGTGCTTTGTGAATGTAGCATTGTGAAAATTTTAAGCGAGGCATGCATGCTTAGTTCTAGAAATTGAAGTTTCTTTTTAAAAAAAATTACGTGAAATCATAATTTTGTGCTATGACTATTAGCAATAATAATATGACTCAATTTAACTCTTATTTTCATGCATCATGAATCAAATATCAAAAGTTGTGTGTACCTCATCATCATAATTGCTGTGACGGCTAGGAACATTTGATTCTTTGCTTTCGCCTCACCAAGCGGCCAAATTAGTATAACACGAAAACAAGATTAGTATACTTAATTCGTAATATTGAGATTAAATTTCAGAATTTAAATTACGTAGCACTGTCTAATCAAATCGCAGTAGTATAGAGTTAACACCGTAAAGAGTGACCACCCTACTGTTCTTGCTTCGGAAACACGTACACGTAATTGGCAAAAGTGCTGAATGCTGCATTGGTCAACCACTCTCGAGGACTGTACAAATTCTCCATTAATGCTTTACCGAAGATGGTCGCTCAAGACAGGTTTAACTCTATTTGTTTCTTCGAGTGGCAGTCACTATTGTATTTAATGTAAAATCAATAATTGAAAGTGCGATCAGCAGATGAAATTGAAAATCATCATTCAAAAATTGATTGCGAGAAAACCAAGACAGCGCAGCAAAAGCTTAAGAGCTGAAAATCAGTAAGCGTTTAGATCGAATTAGAATACAATGAGAAATGATTATCTTGATGTGAAAATCAAAACACCACCCTTGAAGCAGAGCAAACAGTCAAAAATCTCTTAACTATGTATTCGACTAACAAGAAAACCAAGAATCTCGTAAACTATGAACTATTGTGACTTGTGACTACTCACTTGTCGAAGAACTCTCTGGGTGGAAGATTTGGCGGGGGTGCTGGTGCTTTGAGACTTCTGAATGCACTCAACCATTTAGATTTCATACTTGCCGTTGAAGCTACAGACATTTTCCGATCTCGGGCTCCACTTGATAGAGAACTACTGGACTCACCACCACTCCCTGTTTGGCCCTCAGATTTGGATGTGTACAGGTCTCGCTAGATGAAAAATATATACGAAAAATTCTTAAAGGTCCCTAAAAGTCCATTTGAAGAGAAAAGTGACAAATACAGCATTGAACGATTTAGGCAAAAAAAAATTCTCTTGATAGACTCCTGTATGCTAAATTTAATTACAATGTTATGTAGAACTTTTTATTCGGCTTTGTTGACGTGGATTGAGATACCATATCAAGAAAGTCGTGTATTGACGTATGTAGTACGTACCTGAGCCTTGAGTGCAGACAAGTGCATTTGGGCCACGCGTAGATCAAATCTTTTCATGCTGATCTCTTCTTGAAGCTCATTAGCCTTATTGAAAAGATTTGAGTCCAAACTCCTGGAAATGACAAACAAAGAATGAAAAGGAAGAAATAGGAAATCCTACCTGGAAAATGAAATCTTCTCATTCGTAATAATACTATCAAGTCTAAAAGCTAAGCCAAGGGTTTCTCAGAAGGCCAATTAGATGAAGAAGTATTAAAGGTTTTCTTTCAAGCAATGTATCTTCTTGACGTGAGCTGATTGGTGCAGTCATCAGTTATTCAGAAACGGATGTCGGATAGTATCATTGTAGTATACCGTAAAATACCGAATACAAGGCCGGGGCTTGTATTTGTTCTGGTAGGGTCAAATGTCGCATACTTTCACCACTTTCTCCATAAGCGTAATGGAGAAAGACCCGACTTCTATTCGGATCCGGCTTCTACTCGGTATTTTACGGTATCTGTGAAAAGCCTAGAGGATTTCTTATCCGTGTGATTTTTTCACATAGGAGAATATAGGTTTCTATATTTTTCTCATTATTCTTGCGCGAACGTGAAATTACTATATTGGTTTCTAAAAAATAATTTTAATTAATTTTTAGAAGGCTATTTCTTTTGTAAATATTTTTTCCAAACATTTTCGTTAATTATAGCATTTCCAAATACTGTGGTCTCGGTCAGATAGCCGCGTTATCTCAGGTAATGGTTAAGGTCAGTTTTCACTGTCGTACTAAAACTTTAGGGTTTGCCTTTCACTTTGTGAAAGTTAGTAAGTCACGGTATGCTTTCTCTTAGCGGCATGCTGCGAACCATGTACCATTTTTAATCTGAGAGACGACTACCCACGCTACGTTGGGTTGATAAATAATAAAACGACTAGCGGCAGAAGGTTAATCTTATTAGGAGAAAACCCATTAGAGTATAGCTTACTATAAGAGTTGGTAGGAATGTAGAAATCGAGGACACTTTTTGAATTAGTCAAAAGACAGGGGGGAAACACAATGCAGTATTCAGAAAGTATCAAAGAGAAAATGCAACTCATTTCTTGTCTAAACTTTGGTGGTAGAATAGATTCATTGGAGTTCAGTGTGTTTCAGTTCAGGAGTGTTCCCCCAGCCCAGCGCCAGCCCCAAACTGAGTCAGTCCAAAAAGTGACATTAATGAGCTCACCTCTGTTGCATTCGAATGAGGGCATCGAGTGAGTCTTGTAACTGTCTCATTTCTGATTCTAGTTCTCCCATCTCTTTCTTCAAAGATTCATGACGAGTCCTTAAGGAGGTGGAGGCCAGACGGTCCTGAACTACTTCGTCCTTCAAGACTGGCACGTGGGATTGATCCTAATATCAAAATAATAGAATCCATACAACTTGCATTACCACTCCACTCTTAGTACATGACCTTAAGTCCTGCCCAATTCAACCACATGTGATGTCACATATTTTCTTCATAGTCCTGGCACGTATGTCCACATTCGTACAAGTGACATGGAATTAAACGATATGTGGAAATTTTACTGGAGTGAGGGTAATGTCCATTATATGAATCATTAATTAAGTTCCACCTAAAGTGGTTGACCAATTTAACAATTCCTAGCTGTGCAGTTTAAGCTTGACGTGTTAAAAACTTGTTCTCTTGATTCTGCATGTGCGGTTTTGACGCGACAGAGGATTTAGTTCACAAGAAAATGAAATTTCCAATTATACCTACATTTGCACGTTCTGATTTTGGTGAAAGCTCGAAATATATTTAAATTCATGTCTGTCAAGAACCTTTCCAAAAATAGTCATCATCTTAACAAAAATAAAACCTTTCTGGTCTCAACGTCAGGACTTGTCTCATCAAAACCGTCACAGTCACGGCTTTACTTTCAGGACTAGAGACAAGGAAAAGTGAACTTGAAACTTTCACCTTTCACTTTATCTTTCCTTCCGAAACTGTCTCGTCTGTTACTCATATTACTGGGTGGTCCATAATTTTCTCGTACGATTAGGGCCGAAGGGGGTCGCAAAATAAATATTGTCATTCAACTGCTCAGCAAACTTTTTCTCTCGTACATTCCTTAGTTAATTTATTTTCCCCGAACTTTCTGTGAACCACCCTGTAAGGTAGAAAGACTCACTGTCTGGCAACTTTTCATTTCAACAGTTAATTTACAAATGTTTCGGTTGGTTTCAAGCTGGGCCCCCAGGTCATTACTTTCCCAGCATAGGATTATAAATACATTCAGGTTTTCATCCAAACACATGTTTGGAGGTCGAGAAAGGTGAGCGGGTAGTGAAAGTACATTTTTAATGCCGACGTTGCTTTGCTACTACTATCACAGCTGTGACTGTGGACACAGCTTATCGCTTTGGATTGGAATCGTTTTTATCATTTATCACACTGTCAGAAAAGTAACTTGGTTCATTTTATCTTGAGTAAACCCAGTAGACCAGCCGTGCCCAGGAAAAAAACTACTACTGTGGTATTGTGCACACCCGTACAATTTCTCACATGTCCATTGCCTTCTAACGATAAGTTTTATTTGGACTACTGGGTTCTAAATTATTTCGGTTGTCCGATTTTCGACTGATGCATGTTAAATCAAATACGTTGATTAAAGTACAATCCGTATTGTGTTCATTTAATCTTCGTCGAGGTTCAATCAGTTAGTGAATCGATTTCATCCCTAACAATGTTAATCAGTTAAAAAGTCTGTGTTTTCAATCCACCAAAGAAAATTAAATTAAATTCGCACTTAAATTGTCTTTTTTAAAGTCACGAGAGTAGTACAAATAGTGAAAGAAACGTCAGAATCAAAGATGCACAAAATGTTCTAAGAATTGAGGGGGTGGAGTACAAAATGAAGGTGTAGGTTGTAATATCAGAGGCTTGAAAATTGCAGTCCTGTCTGTGTGGGTGTTTTGCTCTTATTGTTTTAGTCTTGTCACTTCAAAAGTCATAAAAATCCTTTTCATGCTGCATCATTTATGTGTACTCAGAAGATTGACAATCTTCAACCCCTGCACTTTCTATTCACAATCCAAATAGGTTCTGTTTGTTTTATGAAGTGAACAAAATAATAAGGAGGACGAGGTGTCACTTGAACTTTATTATACGCGTGTGTGTGTGGGAGTTCTAAAGGTGCAGATTTGAGTGTATTCGATATGGTTGGATTACTATCAAAAGGCCGTACTGTATTCTGCTTGACTAAATCAATGAATTTTATAAATGAATTTTATATTTTGAAGAATTTAAGACAGAAAATAAAAACGTACTTGGTTTGCCATGTCCCCAGTGTCTGCGGACGGTCGTAGAGGGGCAGGAAGAGTGAAGGCATGTCTTTGGTTAGGCAGAGGAATCATAGTCACACATTTTACATATTCTCTCAAGTCTTGAAGTCCATTCACATTTCGGCACACTTTGGTCAAGTCCTCGTACCGGCGACCAGCTTCCTGTCCCTGAAATTGAAATGTTCGAAACTCAATTATAGAAATACTGTCATGAATCGGCAGTCACTACAATCCATCAGATATCTCCATACGTTTAATT